>JAHUTJ010018315.1:0-15651 GCA_036250325.1 Characodon lateralis
AACACCATCGTCCCAGCTCTGCTCCAGGAGAAGCTCTCCCAGCTGAGTGTGCCCGACTCCACCTGCAGGTGGATCACTGACTTCCTGTCTGACAGGAAGCAGCGCGTGAGGCTTGGGAAGCACGTCTCTGACTCCCTGACCATCAGCACGGGTTCCCCCCAAGGCTGTGTTCTTTCTCCTCTGCTCTTCTCCCTGTACACCAACAGCTGCACCTGCAGCAGTCAACAGTCTGTCCATCTTCTGAAGTTTGCGTACGACACCACCCTGATTGGACTCATCTCTGATGGTGATGAGTCTGCGTACAGATGGGAGGTGGACCATCTGTTGGACTGGCAGCCAGAACAACCTTGAGGTCAACGCTCTAAAGACAGTGGAGATGGTTATGGACTTCAGGCAGAACCCAGCCCCACCTGCCCCCATCACCCTCTGTGACTCCACAATTGACACTGTGGAATCTTTCCGCTTCCTGGGAACCATCATCTCCCGGGACCTCAGGTTGGAGCCAAACATCAGCTCCCTCATCAAGAAAGCCCAGCAGAGGATGTTCTTCCTGCGGCAGCTGAAGAAATTCAACCTGCCAAAGACTATGATGGTGCACTTCACATAGCCATCATTGAGTCCATCCTCACATCCTCCATCACCATCTGGTATGCGGCTGCTACAAGCCCTGTAACTTGCAACTCTATGCGTTACATTAACGCTCAGCTTGGACTCCTGCTGTACTTGCACTGCCATACTTGCACACTGATCACCTGCACTGTTGTACTGCTCTCGCACCCACTACTGCTCTATATTTCCTCTCACTCACTTAAAACTGTGCACATATATTTATATTATATTGTAGATATGTTTATACTGTTTAATTTGTATTGTATTGCACCGACTACGCCAAAACAAATTCCTTGTATGTCCAAAAACGTACTTGGCAATAAAGCTTTTCTGACTCTGATCTGATTCTGCCCAGGCTAACCTTGTCCTGCCCCATCATAGGCCTTTGAGAAACAAACTGAACTGTAAACTCCCGTTCCTGCCAAGAGGAACACAGGGACAGTATTTTTGTTTTTTATTTTTGCTTCTTCATGGATCATGGATCATTGAGTTTCAGCTCCTATGATGGATGGACCCAGTAGCTTCAAAGACTTCGATTAATCACACCCTTCAAACCTAGGGGCCATCCATTTTGGTCCCACATTTTGACACAGGCAGCTCAACAGACGTCGCAGCTCTGACGTCACCAAGAATGTAAAACCCAGAGGAGATGAAGTTTCAGTGCCATTTCCCGCCTGTCTCACAGGACAGCGTAACGGAGGCGTATATCTGGAGAGACATAAGCTCGCAGGCAAACTTTTGCTCTACAAGGCCATTCCCGGAAGAGCTTGAAAGCAGAAAATCTGTCTGATACGAGAAGATCAGAGGATTTATTTGCCGATCGAAAACCACGCCACACTCGGCGCAGGTGAAACCCACAGAGGTTCTATGTCCAAGGAGGTGAGTTTCCCTCCTTGTTGATTCAGTTGACTAAATGGTTCGTCATCTTTTCCCCTCCTGGACGGATGAGAAGTTACCGTTTTTTGTTTTCTCGTTAATTCGATCACGGACGCGTGATCCCCCTCCTCTCCTTTTCTTCAGACCTGATCCATCCTCAACCGGTGGAGAGAAGAAATCAACTTCAAAGTAATTTTGTTCTTTTCATAGTAAACCGGACAGGTGCATTTAGAGGTCTGGGCAGGATGAGACAGTTAAGGTGATGTAGGATCACCAGTAGTTAATATAAGGCATTAACTTGTTGCATGCAATACTGACTGAAGTGTTTTATGCTGAGCTGTGTTTTGATTTGGTGCGCAAGCGCTGCTGAATTGTGCGTGGTTAATGTTTGTCCGATTGATCCCAAATCAGCCAGGAATTAGAAGTTGGACTTTTAAAAGTTTTTCATTCAAGGCAACTGTGGTCTGGGCCTCACCTGACCACTCTTTGTTCTAGTTTTATTGCTGGAGATTTTCCACTGAGTTCCCGCCTTTGTCAAGATTTGGGGCGTTCAGCTGCTAGAGGCTAAAGGGGTGTGGCCCCACCGTTTTATCAGCTGATCGCTGCGATTGAGACATCAACACAACAGGAGGACTTCTTTCCATTTAACCCAAATTACACATTTTGTCCATAAAACTGCTGGTTTGATATTCATAGACACTAAATGCGCATATATATTTTTCTTTTATTATTATTGTTAGGTAGTCATTTTTATTCCCTTTGTGTAGAACAGTGCTTGTTAGTTAGGTGAAGATTTTTGTACCAGAATAATGGTATATCAGGATAATTTGGCTTCAGTAAATCTTCATATATATAATTAAGAGAAGCGTTTGTGTTTATTTTGTGCAAGAGTGATTTATTTGTCAAAACAAGGTCAAAGATCCCCCACCTTCGATGAAGTGGTTGAATAAACAGTGACAATTGGTGGTTTTGGTTAATAATTTGTAATTATTAAAGAGCTTTGAGCCCATAATCACAACACCAGAGGATATCTCGGATTTCTATTTGTAAGTAATAATTTTTGGTTAAGAAATTAACTTTTTTCAAATTATGATTTTAAATTATAATTCTTGATAAATATTAATTAATCAATAATCATAATCCTTACACTGGTCTCCGGCAAGAAGGCTGTGGCATTTATCAATTTTCAAATACATTTTTGTGATCCCACCAAGAAGGCAATGTGAGTGGCAGACTGGGACTGCCAGTCTCTAGGCATGTTTCACATACTTTTAGCCAAACTCCATAGACAGGCAAATAGTGCCAGGGAGCATGTAGATAGCCATCAGGTAAATCTCCCATGCAGTTTGCCCATGTTTTAGCAAGTGAGAAACCCATTTGGAACAGCCTTTGTTTTGTGTAGTGCATGCTATAAAGGATTTTATATTGTATAAGCTGAAGGTTGCCAATTTGGGTCATTCTAATCGCATTTTTGTTTTAGGCTTTGTTTTAGCTTCAAAAGCTAAAATATGTACTGGTAGATAACCACACTTCTTATCTTACTGATAAGAAGTACAATTGCTAAATCTAATTTTAAAGGTTTTAATTAAGGCTTTAAAACTAACTTTGGGGGTTGAAGTTTAAGGAAGCTAGACTCAAGGATGTTGTAATCTTTCATTTGGACCAGCCAATTGATGTTCCTAAGTGATATTCAAATAATTATTTTTTTTATCGATGCCATATGAATCTTCTCAAACATTGCAGGGTGTTAAATTTTTTCAAACAAATATTACATCTAAATGATTTTTTTCTTTTACTGTTCCATGTTGAAAGGTTAAGAGCCCTTTTATTTTCCAGGATGCCTGGGTTGTTCCAAATGGGTGTTGGT
The DNA here is from genome assembly GCA_036250325.1 of Characodon lateralis. Classification (NCBI taxonomy): domain Eukaryota; kingdom Metazoa; phylum Chordata; class Actinopteri; order Cyprinodontiformes; family Goodeidae; genus Characodon; species Characodon lateralis. Next base: position 3,353 of record JAHUTJ010018315.1, read on the forward strand.
CTATAAGGGAGAATTGAAGACCTATTCATTTTGAGATATTCCCACCAAGCTGTTGTACTGTTATTGATGCTTTTAAAATAGCCATGATGCTAAATTATTGGCTGATAAATGGAATATCTAAGATATAGATTTCGTTTGTTTAATTTCTATCCATAGACTGTCTGATTGATTTTTCTAAATCCATTTTAAGACATAATGTAATCTGTGTGCCAGGTAATATTTATAAAAGTTTGGGAGTTTCAAACCTACTAAACTTTTAGGCTTTAGTAAAGGTTTTAAACATATGCGTGTAGGTTTAGATGCCCTTAAAAATGTTGGTATGATAGAATGTAACCAATTTGAACCAAGTCCGGGGTGGTTTTACTGGGATCATAGTGAATGATATTTTATTTTATGGAAGATCTTTTAAATTGCAGATACTCCTCCCATGAGTAAGAAAAGGAGACATATCCATGATGTAAGGTCACCTTCTGTTAATATGACTAATGGGATCTAATTTTATTATGTCAGGACATTCAGCACATTCAGAGATCTTCCATGCCAGCCGAGAGATGTAGTACATCCAGTGTGTCCTGAGGAAGACTTCAGGGACATTCAGAACAGATGCCCAAGTCATGTTAGCTGACTCCTCTCAATGTGGAGGAGCAGTGGTTCTACTCAGACATCCTCCTAGATGTCTGACCACTATTTCTAAGGAAATAACCAGCCACCATGTGGATGGAGCTCATTTCAGCCCGTTATATCTGGGATCTCATTCCTTCGGTCATGACCCAAAGTTCATGACCATAGGTAAGGGCAGGAACGTAGACTAACCAGTAAACTCTGAGTTTCACCTTTCAGCTCTGCTCTCTCTTCACCACAATGTAGTGGCGCAGTGTCCTCATTACCGCAGTGGCCACACTGATCCGTCTGTCGATCTCCTACATTTTCACTTCACTCCTGAACAAGACCCCGAGATACTCCTTAGAATGAGGCAGGAACTCCCCTCTGACCTGGTGAGGGCAAGCCACCCATTTCTGGTTGAGAGCCATGGCCTTGGACTTGGACAAGCTGATTCCACTCGATTCCTGCCGCTTTGCTCTCGACCGTGAACCCCCCCATTGCATGCTGTAAGTCTTGGCTAGAGCGAGCCAGCAGAACCAGGTCATCTGCAAAATGGAGCGATGATATCCACTGGTCATAAAACCAGACCACTTCTGGCCCTTGACTGTTCCTAGATATCCTGCCAGTGCTCTCCTCTCCAACACCATGGCATTGGCATTCCCAGGGAAGGTGTGATGGCAGGATAGGGGGAGATCCTCGAAGTATTCCTTCCTAAAATGTCCCCTGTTTAGGTCAACAGCTTCCCACTCCCACTGCAAACACTGTTGCTGAAGCACTTCTTCTTACTCCTGAGGCACTGGACATTTTGCCAGAATTGCTTCAGGGCAGACTGATAGTCCTTCTATGTGGACTGACTGAACACCTCCCAGGCCAAACTTTTTGCCTCTGCTACAGTCAACTGCCTCAGGAGTCCTGCAAGCCAACCAGGCCCAATAAGATCCCTTCTTTAGCTTGACGGCATGCCTTACTGCTGGTGTCCACCACTGGATTCAGGGATTGCCGCCATGATAAGCATGCAGAACTTACGGCCACAGCTACGGGCAGCTACAGGTGGTATCATCGACAGCAGAGAAGATGGTCCATCCAGGTAAAGCTCTCCCGGAGGTGGTTGTTGAATTCTTCCCAAATCGAGGGCTCCGTCAGATGGTCTCAGCATGCTCTCACTACATGCTTGGGCAAGCCGAGTCTGATTGGCTTCCTCCTCTTCCAGCGGATCCAACTCACCACCAGGTAGTGATCGAAGGACAGCTCAGCCTTTTTCTTCACCCAAGTGTCCAACACATGCAGCAGAAGGTCAGAAGACATGACTACAAAGTCAATCTCCCGCCTAGGCTGTCCTATTGCCAGGTGCACTGATGAACACCCATACACTTGAGAATTATGTTTGTTATTGACAGTCCGTCACTAGCACAGAAAACCCTACCATTGGCATGTAAGTCCAGGACAACGTAGCAAAAATCAAACAAGAATCTTGTCCATGCCTTCATTACCACTAGATTAGACTACTGCAACTCCTTATACTTTGGACTTGAGAAATCATCTCTCTACCGTCTACAGGTAGCCCAGAATGTTGATGTATAGCTGCTAACAGGTACCAGAAGGCATGACCACATCACCTCAGATTTAACAAGCCGGGTAGGAGCAGAAGGAGGAATGAGGTTTAAGTTGCCAACTCAGGCAGAGTCACAGGAGAAAGGTCCAAATGGTCTTTAAAAATGACAGCTAAGCCATCCCCACGACCCTAGCTTTGTGCTCTCTGGTGATATTTATATCCATTAGGACAGGCCTCATTGACAGCAAAACAGCTGTTTGGCTTATGCCAGGTCTCTGTAAGGCACATAATTTTTGGATCCGAGGATCCGGATATTATGTGGTCTTGGATGAGACAAGCGTTATTGGACAAAGATTGCACATTAAAAAAGTTCAATTTTAAGACTGTATTCACATCAGGCCTACAGATCCAAGGAGCCACATCGTCCTGATGATGTGAACACTATGCACTAGAGCGCCCAGCTGACCAGATGACTGGCACAGACGACTCAGTTTGATGGAGAATAAACTTCCTCCGGGAGCTTCTGTGGACGTAGGGAGGTCTGCGAAGCAGGCCCAGCCCTTTGATGATGGAGATGTCCAGGCGAGAATCAGACTCTTTGCCGTTATTGAGGCTCTACAACTCCAAAGAATAGCTTAGCATCACACTAGCCAAGGAGGGAGGTTGCACAGTGGCACCTGAATGCTGGAGTATATTGTCCCTCAAGCGAATAAACCAATATCCAAGACCACATCAAGGTTCAAAGATAGCAGACTTTCTATCGAACATAATAAATCAAATTAAATGGTATATACAATCTTAAAAACCTGTTATTCAGGCAGAAGGGAGACAGCGTCCTCTTCTGCCTGAATAACCCGCACTACTCTACTCAGTGGAGGTTTAATCCTTCAGTGTTATCAGATGCAATGTTTAATAAATGTGTCACTTCCTCAAATAATGCATGGAATCAGTCGGATACTGACCCAAATTCAAGTTCCTTACTATGGGATGGTGTGAAGGCTTATTTTGTGGCCTGATCATTTCTTTTTCTGCACATTTAAAACAACTAGATAATCTAAAACTCAAAAGCTCTCTGCTGACTTAGGCCTTACAGACCAACAACTCACAGTTGATCTGTCAGCTGACCTTATAAAGCGCAGGGCCACCCTACAGACTGAGTTTGACCTCATCACTACTGCGCATGCAGTATTATTACATTCTTGATCTCAATATTATGAGCCTGGCGATAAAGCAGGGAGGCTGCTAGCTCATCAGTTGCGTCTGCAGGCATCCTCACAACTTATTCCTCATATCAGGGATAATTCTGGAACATTGCACGACCAACCAGTTACTATCAAATCAGTTTTGTCATCTTTTTATACCTCGTTGTATAGCAATGAATCCCCTTTGGACAGGATTAATACAAGTAATTTTTTAAACAAACTCACATTCCTGATTTTTCATTGGGGTGCAATGGATGAATTGGATGTCCCTCTAACCAATCAAGAACTCAATCTAGCCCTATAAGCTATGCAAAATAATAAGGCCCCCGGCCCAAACTGTTTCACAGTAGAATTTTAGGCATTCCGTACAAAACTTGTTTCAGTGCTCCTCTCAGTCCATGTTAAATCTTTGGCCAATGGGTCGCTCCCTCCCACTTTGAGGCAACCCCCATCAGTCTTCTTTTAAAGAAGGACGAAAATCTAAAACCTTGCATTTCTTATAGACCCCTTTCTTTTTTGAATGTTGTCACAGAGGTTTTTGCAAAATCCCTCACTCGGTGCCCAGAGAAAGTTCCCCCACTTCTTATTTCGGAAGAACAAACTGAATTTCTAAAGGGACGTTTTTTTTCTATAATATTCTCACACTTTTTAATATTAATTACTCCAAAAGCAATGCTACTCTTCCAGAGGTTGTGGTGTCGATCAATGCAGAAAAGACGATTGACAGAGTTGAGTGGATCCATCTGTTTGCAGTTCTTGACAAGATTGGACTGGGAAAAAGGTTCATATCATTGGTATGTTTACTCTATACTTTACCATGTGCAAGTATCATTACCAATGGGATCCACTCTGACTGTTTTCCTTTGAACAGAGGCTGTAGTCAGGAATGTCCCTGTCCCTAGTTTTATTTGCGTTGGCAAATTAGCTTTTGTCAATATATTTAAGAGCTTATTTTATGGTATCCCGGTTACATACTGAGTTTAAATTATCATTATACGCTGATGATTTATTAGTGTACCTGTCAGATCAAGGACATGCATGTCCAGCCATTCTTTCCTTCTTTTGTGAGATTTTGTGAGTGCAAGGTTCACTTTTCTAAGAGTGAATGCTTCCCAATTAACACATTGTCATTTAATCTTTCACAATCTGACATCCCTTTTAAGTGTAGCCCTGTGGTATTCAAGTATTTGGATATTGCAGTTAATAGGACCTAAGGGTTTCTGTTTTATGCTAACTTTTCTACAATAATGACTGAGATCAAGGCACACTTACTGAGATGGAGCTGTGTCCCCCTTTCTTTGATTGGGAGAATCAATATTATCAACATGAACGTCTTGCCTAAGTTTTTGTTCTTGTTTCTGTGTTTACCTCTCTTTCTGCCCAAATCATTCTTTTTTTATTTAACGTGTCCTGTCATGCAGAGGAGCACTCCGAATTGTTGTCTGGGTGCCAAGAGGAAGCCCAAGATTTACTTTAACAAGTGGAGCATTATGGCTAACACTATAAATTCTCTGCTTGATATATAAGAAAACGTTAGTAGAAACTGCTTTGGGACTATTGCAATTGCAGTGGACACGGAGACGAAATAAAAAGGAAAAAAAAAGCAGCAAGAAAGAGAGAGAGGTTGGGTAAAAATGAAAAAGGGAGAGAAGGAGAAAAGAAAGTACAAACGAGAATACAAGGTTTCACCCTAGAAGATTGATTCTACACTCACACCCAACATGAAGACACACAACAATGGGCACTCACTCACACTCCCCATACATACTCTATACGCCCAGGTCCAGGTAACCCAGAGGGGCAACCAGCCCCGGACCCAGGAGGTGGCCCCCTTCACTCAAGGGTGGAGACAGGCAGACCAGCCCAGACTAGGGCCAGCACCACCCGAACCCGACTCTGGCCCGGGCCCCAACCCCCTGCTTGGACCTAGTCCCCAACAATCCCCGTCCCCATCCCGAGAGGGGGTCACAAACAAAAGAGGGGTGTACCTGGTCCAAACGAACGTTTTCCAGGATGAAACAGTCCCAACCCTTCCAATGAATTCTGATCTCAACCCAATGAGCCCCCCACCCCCCACGAACCCCAACATTAATTTCCCTACAGGACCAATCCCAACCAAGATATAGATATGGAACACATGCCCCGAAACCCATACGCCATAAATCCCCTCCCCACTGGGGCACACCCCACAGATAAGCTCCACCCCAGAAAAGCCGATGAAGACACATCCACACAGCTCCATCTCCACACACATCCCCGCTCCAAGCACCCCCCGCCACATCCTGCCCTACAAAACACAGCGCAGTGCTATGGCAAGGCAAGGGCCCGCACAACGCCACCCAGCTCAAATGAAACAGAACAGACACCACCGAGCACTGTACTCGCAACAGACCTCCCGAACCCACACCAAGATGGGACAAAGTCACCCGGCAAGCAGTCCCTGGTTGGCAGCACGCACCCGGGGCCAACAGCCTCCATTATGACCCTGCAACCACACATACACACCACATCACCACCACTGCAACTGCAGCCTAGGGAAAAACACTTACCAGCTCAGCTCCACCGTCATTGCTCAGCCGATCCGATTGTCAGTGACCAAACATCCAAAAAGAGGACACAATCCCCCCACCCTGCAATCCTTCCACGCCACCCTCGAGCCCGCCACCATTGAAACTCCCACCCAAGAAGAGTCAAGGGGCTTTTTGCCAATCAACGATCATTTGATCATGTGACCTACCAGTTCCCATCTGCAGAGGCTCTTCTTTTCACCCAGAAGGAAGCGGCAAAATGGCTGCAGTAAACCCGGGCAGTTCTTTGGTAAGTATACCATATATTAAGTTTGGTATTGTTTTTTTAAAAGACGGATTTGCTTACAATTCATTGCTCATCGACAAGATTACACAGACGGTGTCTTCATCCAACTTTTCTCAGTGGTTTGTCCCACTAAGCCTTGCCGGCTAGCATCATGCTAAATTAATTAACCTGGATATGCGGTGTTTCTGAAAATATATGAGATTCGATACTAAGTGGTATTTGTACGATATTATTGAAAGATAGACGACGCTGCAAATAAGAGCTTGGAAACGAGAATGGCATTTGACAGAGGGGTGAAAAATACATAAAATGAGGCTAGAGTGAACAACTTTAGAGTTATTGGGCGCCATGGTTGAAGAATGCTGTGATTCAGTGAAGGCGAATGTAAGAAGTACCTTTAGGTACTGAGGTAAACTGAACCAATACTCTGTAAAACATGGTCAACCACCAGAGATTCATTCACGGCTTTAACTTAGCTTTACACGTACACTGTCTGTCTGTCTGTCTGTTGCTATGGTTACAACTTCTGAAGAGGGCAGTGGTGTGTATGACAGTGATGAATCTGATGATGATGTAGGCCCTGAGAGCTTTGATGAACAAGACTTTGAAACCAACAGGAGGAAGTTGGAGGGCTACCATACTTCTGACTTCAGTGTTTCCTTTGAGTAGAATAGGATAGATAGAATACAAACCTCTTTATTGTGCCTCAATGGGAAAGTATGATGTAAAAGCATCAAGTGTAAGGTAAATGGAAGCGTGCAGATTCACACAAAGTAAAACAATTTTGAAAAGTTTTTATGTAAGATTAAAGTGTTTTTCACAAAAGACTAATTAAATATTGAAAATAAGACTTTGAGGGTTAAGTATCGCAATGGCAAATGGGCCATAAAGGACTGCACTTTTCTTCATCTACTGGTTCAATTTATCAGACCTACACATCGAGGACAGTGAGAGACCATCTTAGTTGCACGTAACTTTGGTGTACACAAGTTTTATATTACACATATTGATATTGCTACCTGATAAATTGTGAATGTTTACATTTTATGGTGAAGAAATGTAAACCATGTGTCAAAGTCTATAATTCCAGTAATTTTCCAAATCAAGTACTTATAAGGCTAAAAGAGCTTATATCTTCATTTCTAGAATATTTTCTCTAACGCACTGCAATTTAGAAATTGTCTTTTGCAACATGTTGCAAAGAACACAGCCGATGTGCCACAACAGCAGTTCAGTAAATCCTGACCATCTGTCCAACAAGAAATGACCAGGTAAAGTGTGTTAAAAATATCCTTAAGTAAAACCTCTGCATATGCATGAAATTTAGAAAGCAGTTAATTATGTTATCTATTGTATTCTGTATTTAGCGTTATTGATATGTTTGCATTGCAACTGAATCTCAAGAGGGAGAGGAAAAAGGTGATGCCCTACTACATCTCTGGTGCCTGCCAATAAGCCTTAACCGCTTGAAGTTGTATTTTATTTGCTGCTAAAATAAATAGAGAATACCTCAAAAGAGCATGAGAAATGCATGAACACACAGGCTGGGATGGGTCAAGGAACAGCATATTTTGACAAGAGCAAAATGTTGCTGTTCAGAACAGCAAAACTGAAAGGTTTTAGTCTAATAAAAATATTGATACATGTGATCATCACTGCAGTTCACAGCTGTGCTTTCCAGCAAATAACAAATTAGATTTAGATTAGACCTTTATCATTTATCACAAGAACAGGACTGTAAAATTTGGTTTGAATATTTAGCAAATATAGTACCTTGGATCTTTATAAGTTTATGCAAGGCTATAATGAATGGTAAATGCTATGTGTAAGATTTGTTTTGACTTACTTTGACTTAAAGATATTATTTTTATTATTTCTTCCAGTTAATTGATGCCCTGATCAGGTGGCTGGCCTCTGTTCAAACCTGGAGGTGGCTATATTCTTAAATGTGAGGAATGTGTAAAGATTTATTCTATCTTATAACATGGGTGGTACTCCTGCTGTCCAATAAGTAGTATTAGGACAACTTCATTTTCACCTAATGCTATCCTTTTTTTTTCAAACTCATAATTGTGACTTCCTAATTCTGAATAGGTTGTGAAGTTTAATCTATGAAATTTGTACAGATATGAAATGTTTGATATATTTAATGATCCAAATGTTCAACTTCGCTTTGCTTTGCAATATTACAGGTATTACAGGTGGATGGGGAAGCTGAAATTAATTAATTAATAATCCAAAATTATTACTATTATTAAAATAAAAAATTATACGTGCATAAAATATAATTAAATAATATATAATAGAAAAGATTCTAATATAAAGTAAAAAAAAAAAATGGCACCAAGTAGTGTCTTCAGATCTTGAATCATCCCTTGTGTCTGCTGCTACTGCTCCATGCTGCTCACTTTGCCTCCAGTTGTTTTACTCAGTATATATACTGTAACCCCGTACTGTATCTGTAATGTATCTGCTGTGGTTCAGTCTGGTGTATTTATTAAAATAGCAAGATCTAGTTCATCTTTAGTGAATTATTTTGAAAATCTGGATGTTGTGCTCATTCTGTTTCCCGGTGGTGTGGTATGATTCATGCATAATGATTCTATGAATAAATCTGGCAAAAATAGACTCTGGTCGAATTAGATGGCCGTCCGTACGCAGCAGCACTTGTACTCTGCCATCTGAAGAAAGCTGTCTTTCTGCTCCTGACTCTGTTGCATCTCTCCTTGACAGTGACTGAAATATATCTAAATAAATATCAGATTCTTCGCTGCTGTCTGTGTTACTGGACATTGTAGCAGCAGTCAGTTTACGTGCCAGGGTTCCACTTTTACGTCATAATGAGCCCAGCAAAATCGCAAAGGAGTCTGGAAATGCCTTTTTAGTGAGATTTATTACCATATATGTCGGGGTACGACATTTTGGATTTTTGTTTGTGGTTTTGTGTTTAATTACTTTTCGTCTAGATGTTTATAGTAGTACTCATGTTTGTTTATTTCCTTTTGCTCCCTGTTAGCTTTGTTCTCTCTACTGTTTCCTTGTGTTTGTTGTTTTTCTCTCCTCTCATTCTTAGTTTCTTAGTGGTTGATTTCTTCTTACTTTGCATGTTATTATTATTATTATTATTATTATTATTATAGTTCTTTGTCTTCCATGAATTATCTTGTTTAGTTTCTTATTTAGTATCTTGGTGTTTAATTATGTTAGGTATTTGTTCTCTTTCCTAAGTTTAGTTCCTTGGTTTAGTTACTATAGTTCAAACCTCTCTTATTGGATAGCTTTAGTTATTGTTTACTTTTGGTTTGCACATATTCCAGTTCTCACATTCTCTGTTTCCTTTCCAGTTACCTCAGTCAGTGTTGGTTTAGTTTTTGTTTATTTTACGATCAAGGTTTTCATTATGGGTTCTTTGTTAATTATTAGTTTATGGTGTTTTCTTCTATTTCCTCTAGTTCTCAGTTTACTTTGGTTAATGACTATTTTAGGTTCCTAAGTTTCTTTTGTTATCCATCTATGTCCATAACATTGCATAGTTCAGTTTCCCTGAGTTTTGTTATGCAGTGCTTACTTTTAGTTTGGTTTTCATAGTCTAGTTCCTTTCTCGTCCCTTTTCTAGTTTGGTCACCTTACCAACTATTCTTACTCCCTCAGTCCTCGGCACCCTGGTTCACACCTGTTTACCATCTACTCTGATTTTCCTACCTCTCAGTCTCATTGGTTCATACCTCACTTCCTTCTCTTTATTAGCTCGCCGGTTTTCATTATTCTTCGCTGGTTCCTCGCGTTCACTACTCTCGACTATGTTCAGAGTTTTCCATGTTCCTGCAGAGTCTACTTTTGTAAGTTTTTGGATTTCGACTATGTTTGCACCTACAGTGCTTCGATCTATGAGAAGAACTTTTGGAATTAAAGCTTAAGCTTCTCTACAACATGCTGCTGCCCAGCTCTTGTCTGTGCTTTGGTCAACCTAAACCTCAGAATGCGACAATATATCTCAACAACTGTTCATTTCAGTGGAATGAATTACTTTTTAAAATACTTTATCAATGTTCCTTTCCATAAATGTAATTGGGTTTATCATGAAAATTCAATGTCACATCACTTAAAATGTTGTGTTCTTAAATAGGTACAAAGCAAATATTGTTGTGATTGTTGTAGATCCATACGAGGTGGACAAATGCAAAATGTCAGCAGAGTTGAATTCGCTCCCAGCAGTCACCTATATAGACATCGTAAATTATTTAATTCACAAAAAAGTTCCTACATTGGAAAAACTACGGTCCTTGAAGTATTTAGGCACTTTTGACTTTTTTTTGAAGCACATGTGGTGCAACAAGCAGAAATATGTATGTGTACATTTGCACATCTACATTTTGTAGTCACTTATGTTTCATACTTTGTGCTCATGCTAATGGTATTATGTTTTCTTTGTATGAGATTTACAGCACTTTATGTTTGTTATGACATACAAATAAATTATACTTAACGCATTTAAAGACTTTTTACTGAACTACGTCAAGTTATATGATCATAGCTTGGCCCTGCTTTCAGGACTAACACATTGTTAAATACAATGTAATTGTGAGTACTTCAGTCAGATAGAAACAGTTTATAAAAATTCACCATTGGAATGAACTGATTCCTAAGGCTCTGGTAGTTATTGAAGGTATTATACAAATAAACATAGCAGAATGTAACACATGTTAGTCTTTATTTTCTAATCCCAAACAGCTTGACGAGCTACATTAAATGTACAATAATAGTTGTAGACTGATATGTCACAAATTTACATGTATTATGGCAGTGTAGAAGATGACCAGCAGCTCCTGTGGAAGGGTGTACTTCTTGAATTGCCACAGGAAGTACAGTGCTGGGCCTTCTTCCGAACACTGTCTTTGTGTGAGGACCATCTCAGGTTTTGAGAAATGGTGGTTCCTAGGAACCAGAGGTGGTCCACGGTAGATAGTGTTGTTGGGGATAATGAGGGTGGTATGTGGGGGTGGTGTTCTCCAAAAGTCCACCATCATCTCCACAGTCTTAAATGGGTTAAGTTCCAGGTGGTTCTGACCACACCAGTGGACAAGCCGATCCACTTCCTGTCTGTATGCAGACTCATCACTGTCCTGGGTCAGTCCAATTACAGTGGTGTCATCTGCAAACTTCAGGAGTTTTCCAGACGGTCCGCTGAGGTGCAGTCATTTGTGTAGAGGGAGAAGAGGAGTGGGTAGAGAACACACCCCTAGGGGGCGCCGGTGCTTATTGAACTTGTGCGGGAGGAGATGCTCCCCGGCCTCACCTGCTGTTGCCGGTCCTTCAAGAAGCTGGTGATTGACTGACAGGTGGCATCTGGGACTTTGAGCTGAATGAGCTTCTGGTGGAGGAGTTCTGGTATGATGTTGTTAAAGGCCAAGCTGAAGTCCACAAACCGGATCCTGGCGTACATCCCTGCGTGGTTGAGGTGTTGCAGGATGAAGTGTAGTCCCAAATTGACTGCATCATCTGATGACCTGTTTGTCCGGTAGGCAAACTGCAGGGCGTCCAGCAGTGGGTTTAGGTGCTTTAACATCGTTCAAAGGACATTTTGTTTGTTTGCATTTCTTTGAAGTTATTAACCTCTTATTGACTTAAAATGTAACATTTTAATTCAAAATTAGGGATAAACATTTTGTTCCTCTACAGCAACATCAAGTGAACTGAGTAATCTCATCAAATTCTGGACTGGATGGGAGGTTCTGCCAAAAACTCTCACTGTGGAGATAGAAGATGGCAGATGTCCCACTGCTGCCACTATGGAGGACCGATCCTGACAAAATTAAAAATAAAAGCAGAAATATATATTTTGTTTTTCCTTTTCCTTAGACATGTGTTTTCATCAAGAAATGTATATATTTTCTTTTTCCTTTTCCTTAGACATGCGTTTCCATCAATAAATGTATATATTTTCTTTTTCCTTTTCCTTAGACATGCGTTTTCATCAAGAAATGTATATATTTTCCTTGTGCTTTTCCTTACACATGCCTTTGTTCTTTTTACATTTCCTCATCTCTCTTTTTCCTTTACCGTATGCATTTCTGCTTCATTATGCAAATGAGGAGGGCTGCCTTCTTCTCTCCAGCTCCTCTACTATT
>JAHUTJ010018316.1:0-15644 GCA_036250325.1 Characodon lateralis
CCCCCCCCCCCCCCCCCCCCCCCCCCCCCCCCCCCCCCCCCCCCCCCCCCCCCCCCCCCCCGCCCCGCCCCCCCCCCCCCCCCCCCCCCCCCCCCCCCCCAGTCTCGATGAGTTAAAGAACATAATAGGAGGAGACACAGGAATAAGATAACTGCAGGCTGCCAGAAATTGAGAAACAGTGGACAGTACATCTATTTTAGTGGAATTCAAAAATAAAGTGCCTTTTCAAAAAGTTATTCGATGTGCGTTTTGATGTAAGTTTATGATCCATCTCCTCTCAGGTGTTATATATGTCAAAGATATAGACATATTGCTACGATTTGTAAAGGAAAAAAGATGTGGTAGATGTTGTAATGAGCATACCTATGGTGGATGTGGGAATAATTTATAAGATGTAATGGTGAAGTAGGCTATACTGCAGTGTATGGAGGGTGCATAATGGAGAAAGAGGCAGCTGAAGTTCAACAAATCCGAACAGACAAGAGAGTTGCAAATGCAGAAGCAGTGAAAGTGGTAAATAGTAAAGAAACAGGACCAAGTTCAGGTCACGAAGGGCAGGGAGTTACAGATAGAAAAAACAATGAGTTGTTACTTTGGACAAACTGATTACATTCCTGGCACATATCATCAGCTGTTCAGAGCAAGCAAAGACTAAAACGAAGAAAATAAAGATCGCTGTAAAAGCAGCAGCAATGGTTTTCAAAGTGAAAATTTTACCCTGGGAAAAAAAATACAGGCTTAGACATGGGGAAGGCTCATCGAAGGGGCCTCTCAAAACATTATGTACGTTAATATTAGAATGGAATGGTCAGCATTTCAAAGGATTTATTACCACATAAATACAAAACCAGATATAATATGCTGTCATGCCCCAGAGCTGAGCAAAGGTTTGTATTGTGTGTGTGGTTTCTCTCACCTCTTCCTCCAGGGTGTGAAAGGCAGGTGCAGCCACACAGCGGAAGATCATCAGGGCTAGTGAAGAGAAGTTTCTTAAGCAGCAGGAACCCTGAAGGAGGCGTCAGATTGTTAACACACCTGAGTGGTAATCAGACCAGCAGACTAAGTGCTGTGATTTGTGGTTCCTGACCCTGTCCCTTAACCACGTTTGCTCTCCTCTGTTTTTAGAGTGGACAGGACTCAAACCTGGATTTTCTCCATCCGATGTTCCAAGGAATTCACAGTTAGCTGAAAGTACTTCGCTGTGCTTCCCCAACCTACAGTCTCCTTTAGATTCCTGGAAGCTGCAAGTGTCCGAGCTACTGCACCCCGTTGGCGGTTAGACGCCCCGGAGCTCCTCCGGATCTTTCCTCAGAAGCAACTCCACTGTCTACAACACTTTCTGTTAAAGGAACGACTCTCAAACATAACTAAACTTTTAACACTTTTAATCTAAATAGAGGCAGAGGAATGGTTACAGAGATCAGCGCTGAGGCTCCCGTCCTGGATCGTCTTGGACACCAAAGTGACGAAGCAGCCTCGAAAGAAGGTCACATGTAATTGTATACCTGGTACTCCCATGCAAGTGATGTAAACTCCCTCGGTGTTCATCAGTAGACTATGTGTCACCATTGTGGTGTCTATCTGATAGGGTGTGTAATAGCAGTCCTAATCTAAGTGTTGCTGCAGCATTCTGATCAACCTGGTCACAGACCGTTTCACAATCAAACCCCATGTACTAAACTAGGTCATTTGTCCTTGTAATGTACATATCCTAACACAAGTGAAAACATTAGAATGTATACTTTATCATTATGGTGTGTGTGTGTGTGTGTGTGTGTGTGTGTGTGTGTGTGTGTGTGTGTGTGTGTGTGAAAATCCTTTTGTAATAATAGGAAAGGTTGTTCCTAACACAAGTCCAAAGAAGGTACTAACCTTTTCTCCAGATGACCTGCCTGCAAGACTCCTGCCTGTCCACCCTCCAACTTCACATACTCCGCCTGGGAGGAAATCCAACGAAACCATAACCATCTCTCAACAACCGATCCTGTTTACCATTATGACATTTGAATTACAAAAAACATGGCACAAATCATCATTGGATTTTATTATTCATGGATACTGTTTATTGTAAAGACGGGGTGAATGGGAATGGAAGACGATGTGCCATATTTATAAAACAAAACTTTGATTATATACCACTCAATACAACAGGATTTAGAACTATGGACAAATGAGGGAAGTATTAAAATAATTTTTATAACCCATGTAGGCAGTTTGAAAAAGAAAAGCTAGAATCAATCCCAGATCACTGAAGAGAAAAGATGGTTTGGAGTGGGGACTTTCATTCAGTCAGCACTTATGGGGGAGTCAGGATGACAGTAATAGGGGATTATTAGAAGAAATAATTGAAGATAAGGTAGTTTTAAATAATGGCTCAGGTAAATGGGTGGATTTTGTGAAGGGTACAGAATCAGCAATTGGAATAGACACAAAGGGAACACAGAAACAGGGGACTTTGACATTTCAAAAGGCAAACTGGAATACGTTTAAGGTGCCTAAAGAAGTATTAGAGTTAGAATAGGGAGATACTTAAGTTTATGTTATGAGGCAGAAAATGGTACTCCAAGGCAGTATAGTTAGTTCAGTGTTATTTACTATCACAATCAATGACATTTTTAGCAATATAGATACTAAGTCTATAGATGCCACATTATTTGCAGATGATGGGATTATTTGAATGAGGGGATGAAAAATATCAAATTCATTAAAGCAAAATTGCAGAAGGGATTGTGCAATGTATAAAATTGGGGATTTAGATTTTCATTATCCGAGCCAAAAGTTGTTTTTACAAATAGGAAGTCAAATCTTCATATTAATCTTAACACATATGAGGATTTTATAGCAAGAACATATCATTTTAAATATTTAAGAATCAGATTGATAAAAGCTTACATGAAAAATGCATATAGATAAAGTAACAGGCAAGTGTAAACGGCTTTTAAATATAAGATTCTTAAGCAGCAGATATAGAACAGCTTTAAAGACTTTACATTGGGCTAATTAGATCAGTTCTTGATTATGGGTGCACTGTTTATGGTTCAGCTTCAAACACATTACTAAGGAATTAGACATGATTCAGTACCAGGCTTTAAGGCTTTGTTGTGGAGCCATGAAAACAACTCGAGTTTCTGCAGTACAAGTAGAGATGGGCGAAATGCATTAGATCTCAGGAGATTACAGCTAGCATTAATTTAATGGGCAAATCTTAAAGGACACAATGAAAGCCATCCTCCACAGATTGTTCTTCAACCATGCCAGGAAAAACAAAAGAAGGAGCTCACAAGTTTTGGCTGGATAATTCAGGATAAGTCAAATAAAATAGGAACAGGGAACCTTATGACTTATCCCACCATTGCTATTCCTGTTATTCCACCATGGATGCCTTGAAAGTTTACAACTGACCTATATTTGCTTGGAAAAAGAAGAGAGCTAGAACATAAAGAGGTGGGCAAATATATTGAAATTTAAAGATCTCAATGTATTCACAATGCATCGAGATCTTTAAAGATGCTTCTAAACTGCTAGATATTTCAATAGATTTAAATATATAAATAAAGCAATAACAGATAAATTAGCAGTTCAAGAGAGCTAATGGCAATTCTGATGGTATTAGACTGAGACAGAAGAAGTCAGAGTGAAGAAGGTTTTAGTTTGTCCAGAATCAAGTAGGCATTAACAAGTATTCGGTATGTGCATATAGATTCAAGACAATATTATATTAGACATAACTTATTCATTTCCAGGATTAAAAGAAATGGCACAGAGATTGGGTTCCTGAACATATTGGTATTGAGGGTAACGAGTTGGCTGACATACCTGCTAAAAGTATGGCAAAGAAATATGTTAAAGGTTAGATTGTAATAAATATTCACATGAGAGAGAAGTAGTCAACAATCTAAATTACAACAAGAAAAGAAAAAATAAAGGATATAGAAATTACTTCAAAAAACATCAGGAAAAATAGTTTTAGTTTATTTTTTGAAGTTTTTGAAAGAAACAGAAATTCTAAAAAGTATGATTCTACGATAGTTTCTGCTTCATACTCCAATCCCAAAGGTGGCGGTAACGCACCTATAAGTTGTTTGCCAACCCTGAAAATAAAAACAGAAGAAGAAGAATTTCAAAACCACACGTTAAAAAAACTAGCTTTCACTAAGCAATATGGCGAAACGTTTGACTTGTTTCACGTGTCATCGTGACGTCGGAAGTTTAAAGTTTCACGAAACCTCGTTCGATCTTCTTAAAGATTTGTTAATTTATTTAAACAAAATTAACAAGGATAACCTAGATGGTTTATCGAAATATAGTGGAAGCTTTAAACAGAAAAGACTCGTTGGTGAGTAAAACGTTTTTTTTTTTTTTAAATAAACCTTTTTTCTTCTTTGTTAACTGGAAAGGTTTGGAAATATAAATGTTTACAAGTAAAATTTGTGTGAAAACTGCTAAAAATTAAAAATTCTTTCCATGTTCATAGATATACAAAATATAACACTGTAAATAAAATACATTGAATACCAAATACCATTATTAAAACTTATAACAACTTAAACACTACGTTTCTAAACAAAGTTTGAATCAGTTTATTTGCAGAGCAACTTGAGCTATATTTTGATGAACCGAGCAGAAATTTCACGTTTACACAGCTACATCAAAAAAGTAAATTTTGTGTCACAAAAAGTGAATTATATTGAAGTTTTTGCCGCTCTCCTTCGCCATTGCCGCTTTCATGTGAACAAATCCGCTTCGACCCGCAATGACTCATGGGATAGGGTGGGCCACGAAGGATACACTGGACGGACTTTAAAAAAAAAAAAAAAAATCATTATTTATAATAATTTATTTTATCTATTATTTTTAATTTACTTAACAAAACAAATAAGAAATCTCCAATTTATGGCTAAAAGGACTGTGATTGACCACATGCACATTTTTGAGTTTATTAACAATCAGATAATCGTCAAGTACCTAGACTGAAGGCCGTCCGAGGTTCGAGTCCCGGATCCGGAAACATGTTTTCTCCCTCTCTCTGCCCTCTTTTCTGTCTGCCTATTGTTAAAGAATAAAGGCCTCTAGTGTCGAAAAAATCCTACCTCTATCAAAGAACCTGCTGCACATTTTATTATTTTTTACATGTTATGGGTCTTAGAAAAAAATCTTCTGGTCAAAATTGTAATGGCAGATCAGACTATCTAGGTTATTTCCAATAGATGTTTCATTATTTTCATTACACCTCCTTACTTGGCAGTCTCTACATAATAATTTATAACATTTTCTGCTGGATATTTTTTCTGCAGATTTCAGATATGATTAAATATTAATTCTCTGAAACACAAGACTTGTCATGCATAGATGTTGGAGCTACATAAAATTAACCTGTGTTAATGTAACACAGAACTACCGAAACAAATAAATACCCTGATTTTCTCTTTTATATCTCCATCCTAAATTCGAACTAGAATACATCTTCTTAATTACTCAAGAACTGAGACTTGATCCAACAGTTGGATACCATGCAGTTGAACTGCTGCAGAGGTAAGAAGACGAAGCTCCTCCTGTTTTCCTTGTCATATGTCGTGAATTATTAGTGCAGCTGAATGTTTTTAATCTCTCCTAGGTTTCTGGTTAAGCACCTTACAGATATGCTTGCCACAATCCCAAGTCAAGGTGCACATGCTGATGAGGCAACAAGTTACGAGGATGTGATTTTTGACAATCTCAAGGATAAATTCCCTCTGATCCTCTTTTCTTGCGTGCAGCTTGCCAACAAACTGTTTTTGCATCGTCATGTAAGTCTTTTAGTGCCCGCTGACTGACCATTGTCAGTCATTTCCAATAAAAAAAACACCTCTTTCTTTATTGCAGATGATTGACACCTCCACTGCTGTACAGTTCCTGCATTCTCTTGGCCTCAGTGTTTCCAAACAGACCCTTCTGGAATCAGAGCTGATGGTCTTTAAAGGCCTTGAATACAGACTCAATGTTCTTAATCCTCTGATGTATGTGGAAGTTATTTTGGAGGTCCTCGGTAAGGTGTTTTAGTATTTTTTTTTTTTATACTGACGAATTTACATTAGGAATATACAATTTCAGCCAGATGTTTACATACATCCATTATAGGCATACATGTCATATTAGTTTTGGTCTTTTAGTTATGCCTTTGAAATTTTTGTTTTTGTAGGATGGAATGAAGATATCGTGAACAACTTCAATTATTTTAAAAACAAGAATTGGCTGGACAGGTTTGAATTTATTGTGAAACTTGCTGCCTATCTCCAGCAGTCATTGGATGAGAGGCAGAGTACACCCTGGGCATGTCGCCAGTCCCTCACAGGGCAACACAGACACAGGACAGACAAGTGTGCTTTGATACACTTATACCTCAGGGCAACTTTAGAGAGTCCAATTAATCTAACACTCATGTTATTGGGCTATAGGAGAAGGCTACCCCTAGGCCGGGATTTAAACCCAGGAACTTCTTGCTGCAAGGCGACAGTGCTAACAACTGTGCCAGCAGCAGGCCTCAACCATCACGTTTGTTCCTAATAGGAAATTACACAGACAATAAAAAGAAAAGGTACTAAGTAGACATGCAAGGGGTATAATAATAAGTTCTTGATTTTTATGAAAATTTTAACAAGAACATTGCTTGTCATTCCATTCTTAATTGTCCCATTCTCATTTGTCCCAAACTCTACCAGGTAAAGCATTTATTGGCATTACAGCAATCAAACTCTTCTTATAATTTCTGACCAGCTTTTTGCATGATGGATGTTTTTGTCAATTCAGCTTTTGAGATGCGCTCCCAAGTCTTTGAGGTTGGAAATCTTTCTCACCATCACTCTAATACTTAGCTACCTCCACACCAAAACCTAATATTTTTTCCTGTCAGAAGGAATATATTGTTTAATTTAAATGAACACTCTAAACCTACTGGGGGTATGAATCATTTTTTGTTATTTAAATGCGTTACCGCTTGTTCATGGTCTGAAAGAAGAATCAAGCTAAAATCTGAAGTTGAAAGGACATTGTTTAGGATGTTCAGCAATGCTCAAAACAACCATACAATGTTATCCCATGATGGTGCCAGCCAACAAAGAAGCTGCTGCTCCACAATGTTTAAGTTTGTCTGAAATTTGCAGCTGCCCATGTGAACAAAGGTCTTTCAGATGCCAATTGACGACATTGACGAGATGTATGCTAAGAGGAGTCAATAAGTGGCCCTTAATCCTAAGAACACTGTATTAACTGTCAAACAATGTAGTGGCAGCATCTGGCTGTTGGCCTGTTTAGCTGTAAGCAGTATTGGTGAATTGCAGAAAAAGGATGAAGTAAAGAAGGAGGGTTACTTCAAAGTTCTTGGCCTTCATTTCAAATCAACAACTACACTGGGGGTGTCCCACCCCTGCCCTCAAGAGTTGGTATCCTGCATCCTTTAGATGTAAACCTGGTCCAACACAGGCGACTCAATTGGCAAAATAACCTTCTCAGCATATCATCAGCTTATGCAAGAGCCTGCTAGTCAACTATTAATTTGAATTAGGTGTAATAGGGAAACATCTAAAACATGCAGGAAACTGGCTCTTAGAGACTGCAGGGGGCAACCCCTGAGGTAGATGGTCTAAACATGAACACAGTTGGGTGTTCACATATGACTGTGATCCAAAATACAAATGAGAACTGGATTTGAAATAGGTAAAGTAGGCTAATAATAAGCTTCTTGAGTGACCCTGACTTAAACCATTTTAAATAAACTCTACTAATAGTGCCAAGATGAGTGGTCAAATATCCAACCAGAATTATGTCAGTACTTTGTTGATGGCTACCAAAAGTCCAAGATGCAACTTGTTCAGCCTTTGTGTATTATAGAAAATGCACAATAAAATGCTGGAAGCTGTTTTATGCTTCTTTCAATGTTGAAAAAGAGGCTCAAATAAATATGTTAAAGTCCAAAGTGATGATAATGAGTGGGAGTAAACGTCTGACCGCAATTGTGAATCAAAAAAGATTTACTGTATGTTTTTGAATTTGATTGATTAACTTTTGTAGGCCACAATGAGCCGTCTATCCCTGTAGAGCGTCTTTATCGCATCTGCCATCATGCTCTCCAGTTCATCACCCTGGACCAGACTGCCATCTATGAATCCTTGTTAAGAATCACCATTCAGTGTGTCAGCCCAACCAGGGAACAGAGGTATCACAAGTGTCTGTAAGGTGCTGATTTTTGAAACGGCTGGTTTCTGTAACAATGCTGTCTGATTGATAGTGTTTCTGTCATTCTATCATCCCTTTCAACCAAATCCTATAACAGAAAACTCTGAATAGGGTTGTTAAACCTTATGTGTCCCATTGATTTAGATGCTGCAGGAAACACATGGTGTGCTGTTTTTATACTTGCAATTTGTGTGACATAGCAAACATTTAAGGTTCCAGACGTGTTTACACTTCCAACATTCTTAGATGATTGTAATAATTTACTTGAAGGTTGTTCTATTGTAATAGTTCAGTTTCTTCACACTGTTCAGAGGAAAAAAATGTTAGATTAGGAAGGCTCCATGTAATGATTGTTCATTTTATGAAGAATCCTTCTTAGCACAATGAACAAGGGGCCTATATTGCAAGCAGAGAAAAACACGAGTGTGATCTAACTTGCCTAGAAGAGGTCTTGCTGTGTGTGGTGTGTTTGATTTTTTTATTAGTATTTTTTTTTTTTTACTCACAAATAAATCTAACATACTAACAGTTGCAATAGTGCTACCACTTCAAAAATATTCTTTTATGTCTTACCTTTACACAAGTACCAACAGTTTGCTTGTAGACCTTATAAATGTGGAGCTATACTTGATTTATTTCAGGTATGTAATTTCAGAAATTGCTTCTGAAACCCTTAGGGCTTAACAGGTTAAAATGTATGAGTCCTTAACATTTGCATAAAACAAATCCAACATTTTGTTTTGACATGACATGGAGCGTCGGCAACAGCTAAATGTGGAGCGTAAACTGTTGCCACGTGTCCTGGATGACACCATCTGTTGTTCACAAGTACTGCCATTCCACCTGCTTTGCGTTTGTCGTTCCTCTTTAAATCTCTGTCTGCTCGTATGGTCAGAAAGCCTGGCAGAGAGAGATGCTGGAGACAGGGATATGATCCTGCAGCCATGTCTCTGTGAAACACATAATGCTGCATTCCCGATACTCTGTATCCTTTGTAGGGCTTGGAGTTCATCCAACTTGTTTTCAAACAATCTCACATTGCCCATCATAATCGATAGGTTAGAACTTTCTTCTTCTTTCTCTTCTCTTTGCTCCTGCTCTGCATCCACAGCGCCTCCTTTTCAACTCATCAGGGATTTGGAATTGTAGTTGAGGTATTATTTGAGCTTTTGAGATATTAATCAGCTGATCCTGGTGGGGGAAAAAAAACTCACAATTGCCATGGTGACACAACAAAAGTCAAAAGGTATCAGCAAAAATCCTTTTATTTGCACAGCATTCGATACCAGAGACGATAATCGTCCAAAAATATAAATTTTTATCCACCACAAGAGAAATTTGAGTTCTTAAAAAGAACTAATCAGAATGAAAAGTAACAGAGCCACTCCAACCTACTGCCACCTGGAGCAGTGAAATTCAATTGTTTTGCTGAAAGTTTATGTTCAGATTTATCAAAATTAAGAAAAAAGGTGATCCTATTTACAACAGTTATCGTTGTCCAGATTAGATGTTGTATAAGGTTAAGGTTTTGCAACTTTATTTCTTAATGGTAAATGGCCTGCACTTGTACAGCTTTATCAAGTCCAAGCGCTTAACACTACAATCCGTCATCTACTGATTCATACACACATTCAAACTAACAGTGGTAGGCTACATTGTAGCCACAGCTGCCATACAATTGGTGCCACTGTGCCCTCTGACCACCATTAGCAAACAAGCTGGGTAAGGTGTCTTGCACGAAGACACAACGGCTGAGACGGATGGAGTGGGGCTTCCAACTGGCAACCGAACCCCTTCCACCTGAGCCACTGTCACCCCAGCAATATGTTTTAATGATTCGCAAAACATCTTGCTGTGCATCCAAATGTATAGCTGCACAGTGATTCTTCTAATCCTAACAGCTTACTGCAAACACTTAGGTTTTGCTTAAGTGTTTATACTATCCATGCTGCAATTATACTTGCAGCTGTACATAATCCATCCTGTTATTCAGGGGATGAACATCAACAGAAAAAGCAGTTGTGTGGTTGTTTTCTAAGATGTACCTGGCTAACTATTTGATGTTAATATAAATCATTTCTAACACCAGGGAGAAGTTTGTGACAGTGACTGAAGACAGAATGCTTCTTGGAGCTGGTGTCATTGCAGTTGCCACGTACATCCTCTGTTTCAAAAAACGGCAACAGGTGAAACAGCCAAAATAAATACTTGAACTCACTTATTAAAGTGTTTTTCAGTTGTACTTTGTGCCACACACACCAGACTGACTGATTGCTCTTTCTGTAAATATAACGCAGGTAGTCTGCGAACTGAGCCACATCACAGGAATCTCCAGAAGAAGCATCAGTGATTTTGCTCATGTGACGTTGGTGCACATTGTTGGTACCAGTTCTTCTGCAATGTAAACCAGAAAAAAAACACTGGGTACTTGTTTTGTTTGAAGTTCAGTTTATTTATGTAGATGGAAAATGTCCGACAGACACATTTTTAAAAACTTTCAGCAGAAAGAAAAGAAAAGCTGTTTTCTAGGAATCTAATGTTTTGGGTTAACAGCACTTCACATTCTGTAAAGATAACATTTATTGCACTGTTTGGAAAAATGTACAAGATTGCCAAATTTATTTTGTCATTCTTTGTTGACATATTAAACATTAAATCCCATCCTGTTTCTTTTGCTACATTGATCAACACACTTAAACTAAGTGCATTGCAACTTATTGCTTAGTTCCACATAGTTTAAGGTAGAGTTGAGATCTAGATTAGGTGTCAGATGTCTATGGTCAAGTAGTCTGGATATCCTTCACAAGCCCTAACCATGCCTTTAAACTGTTGGCAAATCTTTTCTGTATCTGCAGAGAATTTAATGAAAATCTATGTAGACTCAAGCAAAAGACTCTGGAGGTTTTTTGGTGATTTCAGGTTCTTAACAAGCATCAGCATAGCAGTCATTCAGAAAGTGAAAGTTGTATATAGCTTTATCGCACAGATAGAAATATACCACATGGGGAAGATAACTGACACCCTCCACAAGAAAGGTAGGCCAAAAACGTATTTGCTAAAGAAGCTGGCTGCTCACATAGTGATGTATCCAATCATAGTATGGTAAAGCTGATGGAAAGAATAGGGTGATGGAAAAAAGCAACAGGGATAACCACAGCCTTGAGAGGAAGAATTTAAGAGAGATTCATAAGTCATTGGCTATGTCTGAAGTAAGCTTCAGGAGCCACCACACAGATGTATCAAACACATGCAGCCAACACTGCAACATTTCTTGCATTGGGCCACTGCTGAAGCAGAGACAACAGCAAAGGCATCTTACCTGGGTTAAAGTGAAAAAGAACTGGACTCTTGTCCTGTAATCCAAAATCTGCTTTTTAGGTGGAAGTAAAAGTCGATATATTTGTTTTTTTTTAAGAAATCAAGGCCCAGAACAAAGAGGAATGGGGAGGCACAGAATCTAATTTCAATGCGTTCCAGTATTAAGTTTCCACAGTCAGTTTAAAGATTTATTCCTCTTTATATGGGTTCATAGGGTTCTATCAAGTCCAGAGTCAGTGCAGTCTCCGCCAGGAAATTTTAGAGGATTTTATGTTTCCTTCTGCTGGCAAACTTTATGGAGATGCTGATCTCATTTTCTAGCAGGACTTGACACCTGCCCATATTGTTATATTTTGGCTCAACCAAATACTGAGTGCAGGTACATACATTGACATACTTTTCTGTTGGCCATCGTTTCACAATCTTGTAAATTCAAATTCAAAAATACTTTATTTATACCAAATGGAAATTTAATGTAGCTCATATACAGGTTTCTTCCATTTAAACCTGTCACTGTTTTACCTGACTGTAAAAGTGGGGATTGGTTACCCTAACAACACGATAACAGACTCACTGAGTACATTTAGCTACAAATAGCCACTATTTAACTGTAGACATTTTTTCTGATTAAATAATGCTTTCACAAATCAAGTGTGCTACAAATGAATCTGTAAAATACACAAGTTTTTTTTAAATCTTAATACAGGACATAGTATACAGGTTTCACAAATCACAGCCCATGTTTGAATGATTCTTCTTTTAGTGTACAATATTACAGTTCAGCTTTTGAAACTCTGGTATTGTAGTTTTCAAACTAGAGCAGACTACAGATGGTCCAGGTAGTAAAAGAAATGGTGCAGTCACCCTTTAGTCGTTTCTCAACATGAAAGCTTACTTCAGCTTCGTAACAAGACGTAACAAATAAACTCCGGGCAGTTAGAAGGTGTACGATCTGTTAAATTGGTTCCTACAGAATCCACTGCTTACAGCCTTCAAGCAAAGCCAACAGACAAGGTGCTCAATTAGGCAATCAACGATGGCATCATCGATGCTAACATCATGAAGAACAATTATCATCCTGATCATTTCATAAATATCCAGACAACTCAAAATAGCATCTTCTGATAAATTTTCCCTCTCGATTTGATCTGCTAAAGCAACCAGAGCTGAATGAAGTTCATGTAACTCTACCATCCGTCATGACCCTTGACCTAGCATGTTGTTGCTAGCTGAACAAGCTTTCCAGTGAGCAAGTATGCAGGAAAACTAATCAATGTTCAAGGGTCGGCCAATGTGTGTGCTGGTCCAACCCACTGATGCTGATTGACTGACGCAATCATTCTGCTGAAAGGTCTCATGAAATAAATAAGCCATAGGGGAAAATACTATTATGAAATAAAAGCTGACTTTGTTAAAAGGATGTTCTGGAATAAAAAATCCATGATTTTATAAATAAAAGCTGGATTTGCATAATAATGCCTCATCAGGGGGCATGGCATAGCGGTAGAGTGCATGACCCATATACAGAGGCTTCAGTCCTTGATGCAGCTGTCCCTGGTTCAATTCCCAAACCCTGCAACCTATACTGCATGCCTTTCCTCTCTTTTCACCTCACAACCTGCCTGCCTACTTTCAAATAACAACAAATAAAGCCCACTGGTGCTGCAAAAAATAATCTTTAAAAAAATAAAACAATCTATTATTGGGGAAAAATTCATTGTGAAATAATGTTTAATATTAATAAGCATATTTTAAAAGGAGAATGAAAACTTTCATAATAATGAGCTTAGAATTTTATATGCATTCAGTTATTTCACAATTTTATTGTCACATTATATATTTATCTATTATTTAATCATGTATATACTTATTTCATGTTGAATTGATTTAATTTTCAGCATATTTGAGTTCCATAGGCTTTCCCAGTGTCAAAGTTTGAAAATGTTACTCTCACCTAAAACACCTTTTAAAAAAACTAAATGATTTAATACCTATGACCTTAAATAAGATTCTGAATATGTAATATTTCAAAGGAGTAAAATGTTTAGATAATTGCTTATGACTTTGGCTGTCTTAAATGATGTTGTGATGAAGTGTGTTCAGGTTCATCTTGAAAATATATCACCTCTTGTTGAATAAGGGCCAAAACCTGGTCTGCATAAATCCAAATTGAAATGGGGATCAGATCTCAGGGTTACAATAGATGAACAACTCTGGACTGATCTATGTCACAAGAGCTTGTCTGCTATTAATGCCTGGCATAGACTAATTATAACTTTCTACATCAATTATATCTCACCCCAGAAAAACTGCATTCATTTCATCTAACCTGTCAGAAGTGTGTTTTAGATGTGGTGTTGAGGTTGGTTCCTTCCTGCACTGCACCTGGCTATGTTCACAGATGAAGCCTTTCTGGAATGACATCTGCTGTAGTTTAACCTAGATTTTAGGTGTTAAACCCCAACCATGGAATGAAACATGTTTGGGGTAAACAACTGTATACAAAGAGACTGGTAAAAACTCTGAATCCCTGAATGCATCACATTAAACTACTTTAGTACAGTCCAGAAAGGAGGAGCCACAGCTGGAATCTCCGTGATGTCATGGGGCCAGTAACAAAACACTTCTTCCAGCCACACCCCTTTCTCTTTTACCCATGACAGCACAACTGATCGCATCGGGGAATCAGTGCACGTCCACCTGAATGTCTTTGAAACTTGCTGGCAAGTAAGATTGGTTAAAGAATGAAGAACAACCAAAATTAAGTTATGATCTGCTGTGCAGCCAGCAAATCACAGGGGTAATTAAGACAAGTGGTCCTAACCTTCCTTTCTGAGCTTCTGCAAAAAAGGAATGTGAGCCAGAGATTCCCACGGAAGAGAGGAAAAGCAGGTTTTCCCATTTCCTGAAGAAGACTGCATCGAAAACGCCTGAAGCGTACAGTCCGGGCAGAAGCTTTCCCCCCTAAGAGCAGCTACCATGGCTTCTTTGTTTGCCTTACGCTAAGCAACCAAGGGGCCAGACCGGGCCGCCTTCGCCACTGAACCTAATCCCCTGTGGACCTTCTTCACTCCTGTTCATCAGAATGGTTCACGTAAGAGATGTTGTCAGAGCACAGAAAATTTGTTTTGGGATAAAACAAACTAAATATTGTTTATTTCATGGTGTTTTGTTTGTAGTGCTAAATGCTAAAACAATTGAGTGCTAGCTGGCTACCTACCGAGCTACTGCAAACATCCCTCTAAGACTTGAGGCTATGTATTTGTTTTTATTTGTTCTGAGTTGTGTTTTAAAGTTACAAAAAACTTTATTTCAATGAGTGGTTTAAACACAGATTGGCCATAACAATTCAATTCAAATTCAATTCAAAAATACTTTATTAATCCCAAAGGGAAGTTAAATGTTGTAGCTTATTATGTTTGTTTCTTCAAAGAGCCGTTGTAGATGCTGATTGCTGTGGGCAGGAAGCATCTCCTGTAGCGCTCCGTCTTACAGCACATCTGAAGAAGCCTCTGACTGAAGACACTCTGTTGTTGTAGGACAGTCTCATGAAGAGGATGCTCAGGGTTCTCCATAATGTTCTTCATTTTATGAAGAATCCTTCTTTGCACAATGATCTCCAGCGGTTCCAGAGGAGTCCCCAGAACAGAGCCAGCTTTTTTTATTATCAGCTTGTTGAGCTTTTTTAAGTCACTGGCTCTGATGCTGCTTCCCCAGCAGATGATGACAGAAGAGATCACACTCTCCACAACAGACTTATAGGAGATATGCAACATGTCATAAAATGTCGCCAATGCTCATATGCATGTTAATAGTTATAATAATGTTAGCTAAAGCTACATGTGTAACCTAAGTGAGTGGTGAATAAGCTATAAGCTTTGCTTTGTTAGCAAAAACTGCTAATGCTAGTACCAGGAAAGTCAAATATTTATATCCGGTTCGTCGCCATCTTGTGAGAGTCCACATACAGGGGTTGGATAATGAAACTGAAACACCTGCCATTTTAGTGTGTGAGGTTTCATGGCTAAATTGGACCAGCCTGGTAGCCAGTCTTCATTGATTGCACATTGCACCAGTAAGAGCAGAGTGTGAAGGTTCAATTAGCAGGGTAAGAG
>JAHUTJ010018317.1:0-15640 GCA_036250325.1 Characodon lateralis
GGCCTCCACAGTCACCGGACCTGAACCCAATCGAGATGGTTTGGGGTGAGCTGGACCGCAGAGTGAAGGCAAAAGGGCCAACAAGTGCTAAGCATCTCTGGGAACTCCTTCAAGACTGTTGGAAAACTATTTCAGGTGATTACCTCTTGAAGGTCATCAACAGAATGCCAAGACAGTGCAGAGCTGTAATCAAAGCAAAAGGTGGCTACTTTGAAGAACCTAGAATATAAGACATATTTTCAGTTGTTTCACACTTTTTTGTTCAGTATATAATTCCACATGTGTTAATTCATAGTTTTGATGCCTTCAGTGTGAAGCTACAATATTCATAGTCATGAAAATAAAGAAAACTCTTTGAATGAGAAGGTGTGTCCAAACATTTGGTCTGTCCTGTATATTTTACAAAATCTTGGAAAAAAACCAATATTTTCTATCCAGAATCTTGGCTTCTTTCTTTGTAAACTATGACAATGTATGTGCCCGGACATACACTTTCATTCAAGCACTGTTAATGAAAAAAGTAACTGCATGTCAAATAGTTTCTTTAAGCACGGCAGGAAGGGAATAAAAAAGCTGGTACTTTTACAGATTAATTAGTTTGGTGATTGGATCATTTATCCAGTTTTTACAGTTTCAAATAAAACAACGTCAACGAAAAAAATTAATTAGGGTATGCAGATTTGGTCTCAAGTGTCTTGTGGTTCTAATCAAGGCTTTTTTCTTTAATACAGAAACCAAGGAGTAACAGTAAAATAAAACAACCTGTATGTAAATACACACTTTCCAAGCATCAACTGCATGTCAACACCCCGCCCACCCACCTCCCCAAGCAAGAAAGCCAAACGAATAAACAATTGAAAGTCACAAAATCATAAAACTGTAAGATTATTATTGAGATAATACCTTAGTGATTAAGAAAAAAAGCGTATATATCCTCCGGGTCAAAAGGAACATTGAGAGGGTCAAAATATTGTAGGAATGGATCCCAGATGCTGTGAAACAACTTTACCAAACCATGGAGTGATCACCTCAGCTTCTCCAATTACATATTAAATAACACCTCTCAAACCCATCGGGCCTGTGAATGAGGGCTGGGTTGCTTCCAATTAAGCAAAATCAACTTACGGACCAACAGAATGGGGAAAGCCAATACCCGTTCAGTTGCTTTTGGTAAACCTGTCGAATGGGGAATGCCAAAACTTGCGGAGAGGGAATTTGGAGCAATAGCACAGTCTTTACCAAGGGCATCAAAAATGAATGCCTAGAAAGAGGCTAATTTGGGGCACAACCAGGACATGTGTACATGATTTGCTTGTGCCGGCAGACTCCTGCTCCACTTGTACAGAGACCGGATGGCCCCCAATAAAGGGCCCCCGATTCCATAGTCCTGGAGCACCCCACAAAGGGCACCACAAGAGACACAGTTGAATGCCTTCTCCAGGTCCATATAACACTGTGGACCGGTTGGGCAAACTCCCATTTTGAGTACCCTGCAGAGGGTATAGAGCTGGTACAATGTTCCACAGCTGGGACAAAAACTACACTGCTCCTCCTGAAGCCGAGATTCGACTATAGGCCAGATTCTCCTCTCCAATACCCTGGCGTAGGCCTTAACAGGGAGGCTGAGGAGTGTGATCCCCTTATAGTTGGAACACACCCTCCAGTCACCCTTCTTATGAAGGGGGACCACCACCCCAGTCTGCCAGTCCAAAGGCACTGCCCCTGACCGCCACGCAATGTTGAAGAGGCATGTCAACTATGACAGCCCTACAACATCCAGAGACTTGTGGGACTCAGGGCGGATCTCATCCACCCCCAAGGCCCTGCCACCACGGAGCTTTTAACCACCTCGAGAGATATCGACTAGAAATAGGCGGGCTCGCCTCCACGCACAGCATGGGCTCTGGAACCCATCTCCTCGAGAGGGGCTGGACTATCTTCTACTCTGGAGTGGTCCACGGGGAGAGGCGGGTTTGCTTGTTGCCCCCCACCTCAGCTGTCTCGTCTTGGGGTTTACCCCAGTGGATGAGAGAATCCCATTGCTGTTCACAGAACTTAACATTAAGGGTTTCGTCCCAGACATTTCTAATGGCAGACAGTGAGGATGAAGATAGAGCCAAGATAGACACATATAAGACTGAGATGGATCCTTCCATAAGAGGATCCATAGAGAGAACAGTATCTGCAGATGTTTCTAGGGGACTATTTGGAAAATGGGAAAACGATTTTTTAAACAAAGACCCTGGCCGTCTGTATATATGCCATTACCTGTTTTAAGCCCATTATTGTGCCAGGAACACTAGATCAGTTCTAGATGGTTCAAAGACGAAGTATTGAAGTTAAACCAGTGGGCGAAGTCTGCCTCAGTCCCGTCAATCAAAGGGGCAAAGTTGGTGTAATACAGGTCTTTAAGAGATGAGGAGATCTGGATGCCCAGGTAGCAAAAACCACCAGTTGGCCACCTGAATGCCAGTATGGAGGGAGAGACTGCCCTCGCTGGGTCATTAATTGGTAATAATTCACTGTTTTTATCATTGAGTTTTTAATCTGATATGAGAGCATATATCTTTAAGCTATTGGAAATTATAAGGAAAGATTTAATGGGGTAGGAAACATAGAGGAGGAAATCATCCACATATAAAGAGAACCTATGGACCTTGCCCTTAAAGTTGACCTCAGATAATGCGACATGCAATCACTGCAGATCATTGTCTTTCTGTGGCATGTGACCCCCTCTCTGCACCATGGTTAGATTTCTCCAAGCATTTGTCATATTATATTTGCCTCACTCAGAGATATACAGTTTTCACTACAACCTCATGGGGGGCAATAATGTGCTGGTTTACTGCCTCCTTAGAAGAGGAGAAGAAGAAAAGAACCAAAAGCGAAAGAGCAAAGAAATTTACCAGTGTAACAGTGCAGTTTTTGTATATAAGGGATATACTACTGAAAAAACAGCAGATCTCTCTGCATTATATATATTTTTGTTGTTATTTTTTAAGTTTTTGTTATGGTCTTACATTGTTACCTTTATCTCTTGTGTGTTTGGCTCCACCCTCTGTCAGGGAGTGTTATTGGAAGGCACAGCTAATATAGTCACATGTCACTTAGATCTCAGTAGACCCCTACTGGATCCTAGTAGGCAGGTAATAAATAACATTTACATCAATCAGCTTTTGTGGTTTAGGGAACAGTACAGTGGACAAGGAGGTATGAAATAAATTTAAAAAATCAGTCAGCAGGGGCAAAATGCAAGTTTACTGACAACACTAGCAATATGTGTTGAGTCAGATTTAATTTTTAGAAACAGATAAAGCACTGTACGTTTTATAGTATGACTTGGCAGAATATAGTAATAGTTTTCTTAACCACAGCAGAGCATCATTTTGCATTTCGTTGGAAAAGAAGAAACTGCAGCATCTGGAATGTCATTAGCTAATAAGTTAAATTAGACACAACAAAAATCTAATGTAGACCATACTAATGAAATGTAGCCTTAGTTCACTGCAATTTGAAGCTACTGTGTTTTCAAGCATTGCCTTTTGTTGAAATATCAGACTGGGACTCTGAATCAGCAAATGACTTTTCTTAAGTGACTCATGATCAGTGGCAAGAAATCATGACTAGAACATCCCAACAGGATAACAGTCTTTAGACAATATTTTAGGCAGTCCTGTCTTTACACCAAACTTTCTAAAGGCCAGGGGATAGCTGAACCTAAGGATACCTGTGTACAGGTATGTGTCTTAAGTTTTAATACCCATCTCTATAAAGTCTATGCCTGATTTATCATGATCCTTTTAAAAGTGATGCTCGACATGAGGCGACACGGTTTACATTACCGAAATCCAGATTACTACACACTCTCCTGTTCAACACTACACTACAAAAAATACTTCTTTGATGTTACATGCAAAATATCTGAAGTTATGAAATTTATATTAATTGCTTATGACACAAACATTTTCTGTGTTGGAGAGACTCCAGAGCAGTTGTTAAAAGTTGTCACTGAAAAACTGAAAAAGCTAAAAATATGGTTTGATTGATACAAACTGTCTATAAATATAAGTAAACTGTATACCAGATAAGGAACTAAAAATACAGATACATTAAGTGAATTTTGAAATGCTACACAAAGTCATTTTTATTGGTGTTATTTTTGATGAACTAGACTGGAAATTTCATATCAGATATGTTTATTCGAAGGTATCTTTATGTGTACAAAGCTAGAGATGTGTCTTCTGTCACATTCAATACATTTTGAAAATTAAATGAAATGTTTGAGGTCTGAATCATTCATAATTATTCAAATCTCCTTGTCCAAGCACAGGTTTAAATACAGGTCCATGTATAAAAACAGAATTCAGACATAAGGAACTAGTAATGTCTTCAAATTAGAAGAATTTGTTGCATGGTCTTTTTCCAATCTAAAATCATCCCAACAGTAGTGAAAGTAAATTTGGTGCAGGGTTTGTTAATAAAGATAAAGATTGAAAACAGAGAGAAAAACGAATTGCCGCTGTATATTTCAGTTTGATCATTTACCTGGACTGGGTGAAAGAGGGAGAATAACATAAATATTTTACACTCCTATTTTAAGCAGAGGGTGTGGATTTTTTTCTTATGTTGACACTAAAAACATTTTGAATTTAAATAAATAAAAGATTTGAAAAATATTTTTAAAGTGATTGCATTATGAATTGGATCATTAAAATAAATGTGGATCAAAATAGCCATTACAAATGTTTAATAAAAACACCCTATATGGAATCTATAATTCAGAGTCAAAATAACAGTTTAACATAATAAACCATTGAGGTTCTACAGCTTGTTTTTTTTTGTTTTTTTTTACAAAACTGGTTTTAAGTAGAGCTAACTTGCAGGTTACAGATGATTGATAACTTTCTCCAGACGTCATTTGGCAGGAGGCATGATAAATATAGGACAATCAGAATCAGCTTTATTGTTGGTTTGTGCACACAAACAAGGAATTTGACTCTTGTATAAGGAAAAGGATTCCTGTATAGGTCCTTGATGGAGAGAAGGTCAGCCCTGATGATCCTCTCTGCAGACATGATTGTTTGTTGCAGTCTGGACCTGTCCTGTTTTGTGGATGAGCAACACCCCACTGGCATGGACGAAGACAGGACAGTCTGAATTATGGCAATATAGAAGATGACCAGCAGCCAGTCCTGCTAATGACCTAATTATTTGAGGGCTGTTGAAGCAGAGACCTCTCTAAAAGTTGCAGAACTTTGGCCCTCGAGGACTGAAGTTTGACAACCCGGGCAAGAGCCACTGTCTGCAGAGAGGTCATTGTGGGTCAAAAGGATCTCATTGTGCAACTGTATCAGCAGGAGAAGGGTACAAGAAAATCCACAAAATTATATTGCATTTATGCAAAGTCACAGTAGAGACATTTGAAAAGGTTTTAAGATAACAGTGGCATTACAGCAAGTCCATTTTAATTCATTTTCTTTAAAATGAATTAAAAGACTTGACAGAATCTGGTCCTGGAGGCTGCCAAGACACTGACAGCATAACTAAAGAAGCTGCAAAAATTTCTGCCAAGTGCTGGTTGTGTTCTAAATGTGGCAAAAATGTCTTGATTAAGGAGAAGTGCTGTGTAACAGAAGCTTTCTCTTCCAAAAACCAACATCCAGGACAGGCTAAAATCTTCTAAAACCTTGTGGAAGAATGTGTTATGATTAAATGAAACCCAACTAGAACAATGGGTCACAGCTCCAAAAGGTAGGTTTGACATAAAAACAACACTGCACATCACCAAAAGAACATTGTAACCACAGTGGTGGCAAATCATGGTCTGGGTTACTTTTTGGCAAATGGAACTTTGTTTTTTCTTAAGATGGATGAAATTATGAACAGGTAAAAATACCAGTCAGTTTTCACTCAAAACTTTTATATCTTGAATGCATCAAGCTTAAGAGATGTTCTTTTTCAGATCACAATGAGTCTGGGCATAGATCCAATTCAACAAAAGAATAATTTTATGAGCGGGAAGTTAAAGTTTTAAAATTGCCTACCCTGATCTCAGAACTAAATCCAACTTAAAGAGTCCCGTAGACAAGAAATGTCCTCACAATCTGAGACATTTGGAGAACCTTTACAAAGTAGTGGGCTAATTTTACCAAATCAAGATATGGGACGCTGATATACTCCTACAAGACTGAATGATGAAATTATATCAAAGGATGCAAGTTTTAGGATGTGCACATTTATGCAGCCATGTTATTGCAGTATTTTATAAATACCTCTCCATAAATGTCTTATTATATGTGGAGGAAGTTCTAAGGGGAATGGTTGAATTTTCCACTACAAAAACCTGGCCTAAACTTTTTAGAGCTACTGTTTAAATCATCGGTTCCATTTTTTTTTTTTTTACCTATCAGTGATCCCGTTTTATACTGACCCCCAAATAGAATAAATTGATCTCAGAAAGATATTTGCACCTCCTGTTACCACACTGGCACTTACACTCAGTCAATGACACAATGTCATCCTGTGATTTAACAGGCTTACTAAAACACGACTGAATCCAGGCAATCCCTCAGCTCTAGTGTGGAAATATTCTGGGGTTTACTGGGGCTCAGATCTTAATCGTAGGATTACCTCCATTCCTGTTTCTCTCAGCTGTGGGGCATCCCAGTGAATCCGTAGGCTGAGGTGAAAATCATGCACTTGTGATGATGACGGCTCAAATCTGACTTGTGTCATCTCATCTCCATTGCATCTCTTCTTTCTTTCAACACTTATTTTCCTTTTCTTGTGTCCATACAGCCAAATGAAGCAGGAACAACTTCCAAAACATAAAATATGTAGTGGACAGAGAGATTCAAAGATGAGATGTTTCCTCCTACGCAGGCAGGCAAACAAGCAGCAGCTCTCAAGGCTCAAACACCTCCAACTGTAGCTTCTGAAACGCTATAGAATACATAATCTAACTCTCACAGATAGCAAACAGGAAACCTGCAGTCTCGTACTGAGCTGTTGCCTGATAGATTGATTGCGCATATTCTGGTATCTGCAGGTAGGATCTGGATGCACTGTGTGGACTGATATCACACCAGTAACATAACAGATAAACAGAAATAAAACAGCACTGTAAACGAACACAACTCTATGGTCCAAACAGAACGAAGTACGTAGCCGAAATAAACCAGAAAGCCTGCTGAGCTGCTATGTTGTTGAAACAAGATGGAGAAGAGTTTCATGAACAGCATGAGTCAGATATGAAGATGGCTAAAATAGAAATGTCTTCACGCTGTAGGAAGTACTTCTATCTGCAAAGGAACATCTTCATTTTTCAAAAATGAAAATGTTTATACCAAGCAACTGTACGAAGAGGAATTTATTAGCAAGTTGTTTATGCTATTTTAAATAGATATGTGAAGGTTATGATGAAGAGATGCTTAAATATTTCCCTGTTTATTCTTTAAAAATGGTCAAAAAGTAAAATGAGGAAGTAAAACATCCATGTTTTATTGGTATCATCTGGTAAAAATGAGTATAAAGCCTTAAAATAAATTCAGCTTTTATTGC
This sequence comes from Characodon lateralis, assembly GCA_036250325.1. NCBI lineage: Eukaryota > Metazoa > Chordata > Actinopteri > Cyprinodontiformes > Goodeidae > Characodon > Characodon lateralis. The sequence continues at coordinate 7,561 of JAHUTJ010018317.1, forward strand.
AGAAGCAACATTTCATGCTAAAAATATTAGAAAAGGTTACCTTTAATTTGATTAAATTTATTTAAATTAGCGGAGGGAAAACCCATTATTGCTTTTAACAAATTCACCAACAATTTTAATTTATTCTTTGCTTTCTTAATATTGATCTGGAAACTTTTATTTTTTAATTCCATGACTTCTTGAATGGCTTAATGAAAACAGCTGTGAGCCATAACTTGCCCATATCCACAGTCAGAGCAACAACTAAAAGGTTCAACATGACTGACGTTGTACTTTATAATACTGGATATTTTCGCACCATGCACGGTGAGGAGGAAGGTAACGGTGGTAACGAAATCTCCAAAACCCATTGGTAACATCAGCGAAGAGTCTTGATGTCACCAGGTCTAAATAACAACTATTATTTGCTATTTATATGCCTATATGTTTAGAAGGCATGCCAGAGAAAAGCCATTTCCATCCTGACATCACAAAAGTAAACGAGTGCAGTTGGTTAAATGCTACTGTGATTTTAATTGAAATGGTGTGCTTTAGTCAGATGAGAATACAATTTAAAAATCTTTTCAAAATGTATTTAAATATAACAGAAATATTTATAAAATATTCACATGCTCAAACGAGTGGACAGAAGTATAAACCCAATTTAACCCACCCGTTCTCCTGCAGCATTATTCCCATCACTTCTTATTCTTCAAGAAAACATACCTAATTCCATACAAAATGTTTTATCCAAAACAACAACAAAAAAGTGAAAAAATAAAATAAAAATAATACAAAAACAAAGTGCATTCCCTAAACCCACAAATAAATAGAGCTTTTCAGCAACAACTTCTTCAGATGGGTTTGATCATGCCTACTGTTTAGTATGGTGGAGGGTCTGCGATGATGTGGGCTTGTGTTTCATCCAGAGGCTCTTGGAACCTTAGTGGCGTGCATTAAATCAGGATTGCTCTTATATATTTAAACGCTTACACACACACACACATATACATATATATATATATACATCAGACCAATAAAAATTATTTTTTTTGATACAGAAATGTGGGCTTTTCGAAAGGTATGTTTTGCTTAAAGGTTGTTATTTCAAAAAATACTCTTAATCTGACAAGCAGTCCTCATTGAAACACATATTCTAATTTATTGAATATGACTGTATGTATGAACCTTGCTTAAATAAAATTTAGGGTGAAAAATATACCTTTATGCTGTTGAAGGTTTTCACACCTGACCTAACAGCATCTGAGCTATCCTCAGGTGGTCAGAAAAAGGACTTTTAGCATGAGAGTAGCCAAGCAGAAAGTTAACTCCCTGATAGTGCAGAGCCGAGGCCCAGGGGCAAAGAGAGGCCGGCTGTCGCCTGACCTGAGGTGACTAATGGAGGTTTTAGGGACTCCTGGTACCACAGAGGTCTGGCACTCCGATTAATCTAGATTTCATGGATCTTAAACCAGTGTACACTTCAATGGGATACATAAATATACTAAATATGACCAGATTCCGTCACATACATAGATTAAAGTTCTGCATGTGACTGTGTTTGCTTAATTAGTTGTAGGAAAGAAGGCAGAGAAAAAAGCATTGAAGCTTTTCTGGACAAATGGGACAGCTCGATGGTGCACAGAACTGACACAAGAGTATAAATGAAGTGTTATGTAATTAATACTCCTCCTCTTATGCAGATACAGTAGACAAGCCCTAGAAATCCTGGCCTAAGCTGTAACTGTATCCCTGCAAGGACTGATAAAGCTAATTTAAATCCTTCTGGCTCCTATATGCTCATATAGGGGAGTATCTCTTGACTCAGCTAAAGCACAGGCATGACTGAGACTGTAATACAGGCTTCATCTAGGATGTAGGTTTCAAACAGTAGCACCAAACCAGTTCTTCAGCAACGCAGCATGCAGAAAATCTCTCTGTTTCACCAACACACACACACACACACACACAAAAATACACAACATGCAAGCCAAAAGACCCCACAATCACCTGGTAATCAACACTGATGACAAGGACAGGTAACTGGAAAAGCCAGGACACAGAAAAAAGTGTTGGGATGCTTCTCTTACCAACAAATCCCTCTTAGGGAATCCTTTCCTTTTCCTTGCCTTTAGCCAGCTTCTTCCTGCGTTACAGCTTTCATCTTTCCAGTAAAGAGAGCAGGAGGAAAAGACAGAAAGACTTTAAATAATTAGCATTCCAGTTGCTTTTCTGTTTTCTCTCCGGCTCTCCTCTCTTCCAGATTTCTCCACTATCTCTCAGGGGAAGCAGGAGCATCAGTGATACACTGCCGTGCGCTCCGCTGCAGGAGGCTGGACGTCAATCACACAGGTAGCCTAGGGAACCAATGAGCCCGCCTCGCAGTCAACCCTGATTGGTTGGCTGTCCGACAACCAGAAGTCACAAGTCATAGCAGATCTACAGATGGGAACCGAGAGATGTGCCGGGATCATGCAGAGAGCCAAACAAACAGTGGTGTATTGCAGTACTTGTGAACTCTCTTCCTCTTCTCTCACTCTCGCTCTGACTTCAGAGCCCACTGCTTTATTTTACAGTTGCTTAGCAACAGACTGTCAGCAGTGTATGTGGCAGAAATGGAGAAGAGAAGTGGGAGAGAGGAGGGATGAGTTCAAGTCCTCAACTTGCTCTTTCTCTCCGGCTGTCAGAAGTGTGGATAGATGTTGAATATTTCAGCTCTCAGGAGCAGAAGCAGCAGAGTGTCTCAGTATTACCGAGGTAGACTGGAACATTACAGTCTGCTGCCATAGGAAGATGAACTATTTCTAATAGCACACTACAGTGCCTTGATAAAGTATTCATGCCATACACCTGAACGTTTTCAAATTTTGTCCCATTACAGACACAAACGTCAGTGTATTTTATTGGAATATTTTATGACAGACCAACAACAAATAGTTTATCATTATGAAGTAGTAAAAGGTTAAACTGGTTTTTAAATGTTTCTGAATTAAAAACCTGAAAAGTGCCTTACATATATGTATTCCACCCCATTTACTCTGATGTCCCTATATAAACTCCAGGAAACGACTTCCATCTAGAAGTAACCTAGTTGTTAAACACAGCCCACCTGTCTGTAATCATTTCTCAGTATAAAAAAAGCTATTCTGTGAAAGCCTCAGTTTGTTAGAGAACATTTATTAACAAACAGCAACATGAAGACCAAGGAGCACACTAAACAGGTCAGGGCTAAAGGTGTGGATCAGTTTAAAGCAGGATTAGAGCCTAAGCTTTGAACATCTCACAGAGCACTGATTAGTCCATCTTAAAAAGACAAGAGTATAGCACAGCTGAAAACCTACCAAGACATGGCCGTCCATCTAAAATGACAGAATAGGCAAGGAGAGCATTAAGAGACACAGCAAAGAGGTTTATGGCATGGAGGAGAAGCAAAAATCCACAACTCAGGTGGAACAATCTGTTTACATCACAGCTATTAGTTGGGCACTCAACCAATATTTTCTTTATGGAACAGCAACAAAAAGAAAGTCATAAAAGAAAAGAACAAATAAACTCTCATTTGCAGTTTACTTCAAGCCATGTTGGGGACACAGAAGAAGTTGGGGGAAAATGTGCTCTGGTTAGAGGAGACCAGAATTAAACTTTTTGGTCAAAATGCAAAATAGTGTGTGAGTCAGAAACCGAACATTTCTCATTTCTCTGATCACACCATCCTCATGGTGAAAGCTGGTGGTGGTACATCATGTTGTGGTTAAGCTTTTCTTTAGCAGAGACAGTAAAGCTGGCCAGAGTTGAAGTTGGATGGAGCTAAATACAGGACACCTTCCAGCATGACTATTACCCTAAACATACAAACAGAACTACGTTGAAGAGGTTTAGACCAAAGCATATCCATGTGTTAGAATGCCTAAAATTCATAAAGACTTTTTAGCCAATCTGACTGAGCTATTTTGCAGAACTTTTGTCTCTAGATATGCACATGCAAGAGACATACTCCAAAAATACTTGTAGCTGTAATTACATCTAAAGGTGGTTCTTTCAAGTATTGACTCAAGGGGCTGAATACAAATACAAACCAAACTTTACTCATTTTTATTTTTAAAACATTTGGAAGATGGGCTGCATGGTGGCGCAGTTGGTAGCACTGTTGCCTTGCAGCAATAAGGTCCTGGGTTTGATTCCCACCTGGGGGTCTTTCTGCATGGAGTTTGCATGCGTGGGTTCTCACCGGGTACTCCGGGTTCCTCCCACAGTCCAAAGACATGCCTGTTAAGTTAATTGGTCACTCTAAATTGCCCTTAGGTGTGTGAATGAATGTGTGCATGGTTGTTTGTGTGTTGCCCTGTGATGGACTGGTGACCTGTCCAGGGTGTGCCCTGCCTCTCGCCCATAGACTGCTGGAAATAGGCACCAGCTCCCTGACGACCCACTATGGAATAAGCGGTAGAAAATGAATGACTGACTGACTGTCATTTTGAAGATTTGTATCCTTTTATTTCCACTTTACAAGTTTGCACTTATTTCAATTCAATTCAAAAAGGGAAATTAAATGTTGGAAGTGATAAATGGAAGTTTGAGGTGTACAGAGTGAAAAGGAATGGTAAGAGTACAGTCCCCTGTGGTGCTCCTGTGCTGCTGACTACCTGGTTAGACTCATAACCCTTCAGTCTCACAAACTGTGGTCTGTTTGTCAGAAAATAGATTTGATAATGAGGNGAAGTCTGAGGTGTACAGAGTGAAAAGGAATGGTGAGAGTACAGTCCCCTGTGGTGCTCCTGTGCTGCTGACTACCTGGTTAGACTCATAACCCTTCAGTCTCACAAACTGTGGTCTGTTTGTCAGAAAATAGATTTGATAATGAGGTCTTTTAGCAGGATAGATGTAAAAAAAAAAAAATGGCTCACCAGACAAGAAACCAACCTTCTACAATTGTCATCTCAGACTCCAGACCTGCAGGCTGTATGTGGGTTTCATAGGCCGGCTTCTAAACTTTGGCAGAAATGCTCTCATCCTCCTGTTGTCTACAATTACCATGTTTAAACTGTATTAAAAATACAGAAAAACAAGTCTGATCTAAGACTGTGTAGCGGCATCCTCATGTCCTTGCTATCATTTAAAATAGATGATTATGAATGTTGAATGAAACACAACGGTAATGCTTTTGTCAAAAAATAAACTACATTTAAGGTGTTTAGTCATAAGGTTGTTTAATGGAACTCTTTATCATAAAAATAAATATTTTTCATATGAGTTTTAAATATTTACTGTGCCCCCAAATCTCCCCAAAGATGTAATACTCAGCATGACAAGCTTACAGTTGTTACCAACTTGGTTCAAAATAGGCAACAAAGAATCCACAGACAAAAACCTAGCTTGCTCAGTTAGTTTAACACATAAATAGTTCATTTGAGAGGAGTAATGGTACATACGAGTGGTTAAATGAGCTACATGAATGATTGTAAATGTATGTGCAAAAGATGCATGTAAAACAAACATTATCCATGTTGGCAAGCAGCCTTTCAGAGAGTGGCACTTTGCAGGAGCTTTATAGACTCCTGTCACTCCCACCTCTAACCTGCAAATAGATCTTGAAAGATCTGACCCAGGCCTGCAGGAAGGGAAAAAACAAAGGCGCCAAAAACAGTTCCACCAGGCCACCACACACCGGAAACCAGAAATTTACTGTGCACACAGTCCTATTTTTAAAAATTCGAATATTATTGAAAGGTTAATTTATTTCAGTGACTCAGTTCACATAGTGAAACACATTATATGCTGTAGATAAGTTTTTTTCTCAATGTTGGAAAATATGAAATTTGTGCCCAAGCTTTAACTTCCTGGTTGATGTCTTAAGAAAATTACTTCAATATTTCCACAAAATGCTATTTCCTCATGATGCTACTTATTTAGTAAAATGCACCAACGATTGCCATGTCTTTAGCTCCATCTGTCCTCCCATCAACTCAATTAGGCCAGGATTTCAGCATCCCCAATGCATGATGCGGCCACCACCATGCTTTACAGCAAGGATGGTGTGTTCGGGGTGATGTGCAGTTTTCAGTGACACATAGCATTTTGTTTGTAATCCAGAAAATTAATTTTGGCCAGATTTATGGAATGCACAACTAATAACTGTCATGTCTAAAATTTCCTTACCTGATCTGTGGATCTTTCCAGCTCCTAAAGAGTTAACATAGGTCTCCTGGCTGCGTATCTGATTATTCCTCTCAGTTTAGGCGGATGGCTATGTCTTAGCAGGTTTGCAGCTGTGCTTTATTATTTTCATATTTCTATAATGGATTTGGACAGAACTTCTTTAGTGGTCTAATTACATAATAAATCAAATTTGACAAAGATCAGAAAGAAAAAGAACAAGTGGAAAAATGCAAATAAGCCTAAACCTAAAATACAAATGCTCCCATATGACTTCCATAATGATCACTGTTGGTTTTCTAAACCCTTGTTTTATGTTCCTATTCTGCTTTTGGAAACCAACAGTCAAACTATTTTTCCAAGGGACTAGGTCATCAGCCATTGATGGTGGGACGGTTTTGGTTGACTGCAGTAAAAATATGAGCAGGTTTTACTGTTGAAAGCCAAGGATATATGCATGTTTTTTTAACCTCTGTAAGATGTCAGTGCATAAATGAATCTGTTTATAAATGTATACTTCAGGCAAGTGGGCATCAGCTGGGTCACAGCAAGCGATTCCAGGAGACAATTGGCGACATTCCACATGAGCCAACTGGCCCTGATACATAAGATAAAACCAGTAGCTGGAGCAGAAGAGAGATGCTGAGGAACAAATGCTGCCAGCTGCTTCCGACTGTCAAATGTTCTCCTTCATCCTCGGAATCAACGGAGGCTCAAATGTCACAGGCATGTTGTTCCTGTATGCACAACATTTATTCAATGTGTTTGTTGCTGAATTATACTGATAGTAATCCGTTCAAACAGGGACTGCTGCTTCTCCAGTTCTTTTTTTAAGCAAACAGATGATTCAGAGGATCAGTCATGTTTTTTTCATTATTCCTGTGTGGTTCCAGTTTGTGTTTCACACAACCTCATGTACATGTTCCAAAATCTAACCATGAGTACAATAAACAATGAAGTCGACACTATTCAACTCATAGTCACTTGTGGGATAAACTTGTGGTACAATAAACTGATGTTACCTGTTGTGGATTTTGGCTGACAGATCTTCAATAATTACAAGATGTGCTTGTTATTTTTGTCTGGAAGGGGGCTCTGTACCTTACACATGTACCAGGCTATGTGCAAGAATATATCAGGAAATATTAATATTTCAAGTGTGATTTAAACAACAATACTGGGGGAAAAGCGAGATTTAGAGCAGATTTTCAGTCCTATCTTAGATCACATGTGGATGTAAATAACTTCTGCTGCTTATGTGAACCTTAAAATGATTCGTCTTTGGAATACATTGCCTCCCCCCCCCCCCTTCCATGTTGGTTTGACCGAAGCTGAGTATAGTGCACGTGTCAGCGAACGCACCGGCCTTTTCCGATTACCAGTGAATGCAGCATCAAACGATGGTTAGAGTTTGCCCTGTTTGTAATGTTTAAAGTAATGAACCACCGCTCTGTCTCTTTAAATTGTCTGCGTTTGAGCGGTCAGCCCGGTAACATGTATAGTAAGACGAGGAGGGTGAGCTCGGTAATCTGTATACCGTAGAGTTCGTCATGCACTGCATAGGCCTGCAGCAGGTTCTGATCCAGCTGGTGAGTTTGTTTGGCCGCTTCTGTGTGATGGTGTCTATAGTTATGCTGCTGGGTTAATATGATCGCTTTGAAACGGATGCACTCCATCTACATGTATTTTTAGCTCTCATGCCAACTCCAGCTTGCTGCCTCCACCTTTGACTCACTGTTTACATGTTTCCAGGAGTTTTGAATCCTTGGCAAACATACATGAGGTATGTCATGTTATAGATATACAGTACATACCAAAGGTTAGGGCACACCTTCTCAGTCAAAGAGTTGTTTTTATTTTCATGACTATGAATATTGTAGCTTCACACTGAAGGCATCAAAACTATGAATTAACACATGTGGAATTATATACTGAACAAAAAAGTGTG
>JAHUTJ010018318.1:0-15635 GCA_036250325.1 Characodon lateralis
GCTCTTACTGGTGCAATGTGCAATCAATGAAGACTGGCTACCAGGCTGGTCCAATTTAGCCATGAAACCTCCCACACTAAAATGACAGGTGTTTCAGTTTCATTGTCCAACCCCTGTATATTTAATATAGCATTAAGACAACCCTGAGATGAGCCAAAAGTGGAAGAAGCTGATGGAACAGCTGGCATCTCAGACTAAGAAGTTTCTCTCTTATAGGGAATGACCAGAGGAAACACATTCATGCCCTCAGTCTGTCCCATCTGCAGTGATGTTCCAGCAGAAATACTCCACTGAAACACACCAATCAGCAACTATATTAAAAACATTAGAATGACTTATCATCTCAATAACTTCCAATGTGCTGCTGGAAAAGCCATGTGGATGTTCCCAACCCATTTCTCTTGAAAGCATCCTGTTGGCAGGAAAATCCATGCAGCCATGCCAGAAAAGAACATCAGCTCAAGGCGCTGAGTGGGCCTCCAAACCCTCCAGACGCCCTTCTGATTGAGCATCATGAGGATTCACGAGAACAAGGCCAATCCCAGAAGGCATCATGCCAAAACTCAAAGGATCCGATCTAGTTCCAGGCCATGGAGCAAGTAACAAATATCTGCTCATTTAAAAAGACAATCTTCAGAAATTAGTTCTATCTAAACTGAATATTTAACCATCTTTTCAAATATTATTAACTAACAAATACATTTTTAAAACATTTTCTGGATTCATTACTTAATATTTTCCAGCTTGCCTTTATATTTTCAGTAGTGAATTACAAAATGTAACAGCTGATGCACCAAAGCATAAAACCCTAAATAATAATAGAAAACATATTTATACTGGAATGATGATTATATGAAATTATGCAAGATTAAAACATGAGTATGATTATAACATGACTTTGAAGCCACTTTGACTTTGAGTCAGACAAAAATGGCTAATAGGACTGAGCATGTGTTAGTTGAAGGGTTTATAATCTGTCATTTCATTTCAGGTTTTTGTCTTAAGAGTTTATTTTACTCTTATATGAAGAATGTCCTCTGTTTAAATAATAATAATACCTAAATTGTTATTTAGAAAAATAGTAAACCATCATTAAACTCTGAGTTATTTGTATAGAAATGTTGCAATTTAATACATTAATCATATAAACTGCTCGTTCTAAGATAAAAAAAAATTCAGTTTAGAGAAAACAAATCAGATTTTATTGGGACCTATATAAAGGGCAATTTTGAATATTATTGTTTTAGGGTCTACCAATTTACCAGAGTGTTATTTTTTACCTTTTAGACTAAAAATAAACAGTTTTAGGCTGTTAGGATTATGATTATTGATTAATTAATATTCAACAAGAATTATAATTAAAAATCATAATTTGAGAAAATCAATTTCTTAACCAAAAATCCTCATTTATGAATCGAAACCAGAGATGTCCTCTGGTGTTGTAATTGTGGCTCAACGCCTTTGATAATTACAACCGTTAAATACTAAGTAATAATTGATAACTATTACTATATGTCATTGTTTAATCAACCATTTCTGCCGAAACGTGGGGAACGACAACCTTATTTTGACTGACAAATCACTCTTGCACAAAATAAACACAAACAACTTCTCTTTATCTATGTGAATATTTATTAAATCAACAGCCTGATCCACCTCGCTATTCCGAGTCAATAATCTTCACCTAATCAAACATGCAAAGTTCTACAAAGAAGAGTAAAAAAAAAATCTGGGGGGGGGGGGTTCCAAGCGTCCGCAGATACTCAGCAAAGCAGTCCGTTTTCTTCCTTGGTGGCCTCCGTGGCAGAAAGGTAGAAAAATTATGACGGACCGTCACTAGTCGACTGGTAAGAAAACAAGGAGGAAAAATTGCGTCTCCTTGAAAACTCCATGGTTTTTTTGGTTATGTGTTAAACTCACATCTTCAATCAGTAAAGTTGAAAACTTACAAGGCTTCTTTTCCTGTAAGCTTAATTCGCTTAGTTTTCTCGTTGGCCAACGAAGGAGAATGAATAAAATCCACGTGGAACTTTTTCTCCAGAATGATGTGCTTCAGTTGCTGGTCCGGTTTCCAGCGGTAAAAGCAATGGTGGGCCGTCTCATCGTCTGTTATAGTTGATGGTGGCCTCAGGGCTGCGACGCCCCTGTCCTATCAGCTGCCGGTGCCCGCTGGGATTTGTAGGAACAGACTATCCTGCGGTACAAAATGGCCGATGACGTTGGAAAGGCATAGTGGCGTCCAGCAACGTGCAAATGGTCCAATATTAAACAAACAAGTGGTCCAACAAGGCGATTCACTTTAAGTTTTAATTATTACATTAAATTTGTACTTAACACAAGTTGGCAAAATGGCACAAATATAGGAAAATCTGCAGTCAAACGCCTACTTGTCCTAAATATTCTGGTTGTTTTTTTTTCCTTTTAGGGGATATGTTGTGATAAAACAGTGACTGATTTAAATGTAGAAAAAAATGTAATGTAATATTTTTGCAACATTCACTACCTCTAAATCATCAGTTATAATTTTAAGGTAAGGTAATAATTTACATTAAAGAACATATCTAAACCAGAGCATCAAATATGTTCATCCTAAATAGTCAGAAAGAAGAACATTCTGTTAGTTTTTGTTTGATAAATGCAGCTCTGAATTATTTTTGACTGTCAGGTTTAATGTTTCATGCACAGCCTCAGATCTGAACAGTGGATTTATTGTATAGTATTAAAGTTTTGTGTTGTAAAGGAGGACAAGATGTCCTCTTTACTGATGGAAGTGGGTCTGCAAATACAACCCATTTACTTCTGAGAACAGAGGGGAACGTAAAGAGAAAGGGAAACAGAGGATTGAACAGGCTGGTCTAATAATTAGTATTCATAGGCCTGGATTGTTCTCTCGCTACCTACATTTACATATGACTCTTCCATAATGGGACAAGGGGATGAAATTTACACAAATCTGAATGAATTTCCTCATTAAATGTAAGAGGTGCAGCAATAAAAATGATTTTGCGGTGCAGAGTTTCTGACATCTGTTGTGTTATTGTATGAAAATCAGAATCTGTGCTTCCATTAATGTGGGCAATCTTAAAATCGCAAAGGACTATAAGCTATAATATTTCTTTGCATTCTAAGAATATGTTTGGCCAGATAGATGGGATGGGCTTCCACTGTCTTTTAAAGCCAAATCTAATGCAAATGTATATCTGGGAGACCATGGTGGTGAAGCATTGGGAATATCATCATGATGGAAATGAAAGAGTGAGGAAAATCAATCAGTCTTAGAAAGCAAACAAAATGGCAACATTATCCCCTTTTCCATTGCAAGAAAAGATAACGAAAAAAACCACAGGTTTTGTGAAGCCCAGGTCGCGTTTCGATACAAATTTACCCAGGTAATTTCACTTTCCCAGGGCTTTACTTTCACGGGTAAATGATCCTGGCCCGGAGTAGGTCTTTTCAGCTTTCCCCAGGATTTGTTAAAGAGGCAGGGTTGTGTGCAGCGAGGCTTGGCACCAGCAGCCTCAGTAATGGCAGAGGTTATTTTGCAACAAAAAGTAGCTTTAAGATGTTTTTAAGCAAGAAAGAAGAGCTCAAACCTTCATGTGTGAAGTCAGTTCATCAAGGACAAATGTTTTTTCTGAGTGTTTGGAGCAGCGGTGTTCCACTTACAGGCTGGTCTGGCTGCTATTAGGTAAGCTAAGCTAACGGGTCGGCTTGACTGGAACTTCCCCACTAACCGCTGCCTGATCTTGGACCTGCATTCCTGCTACCTGTTATCAGTGGCGGCTGAAAGTGTATATAAAGCGTTTAGTAGGTATGTGGTGAATAACCAGAAAATAATATGAAGAATATTATTTGCCAGATTTCTGACATTAAGTTATTGTTGGCATTAATTATTAACTATTTTGCCACAGATCTGTAAGACAAATGTTTTAATGCAGTGCTGATGATCAGAGAATTTAGTATAAACTCATATTTATTTATCTCTTATATTTATCTAATAATTTTAATTTTTCATAGTTTTATGCAGACCGCTCTGCAGGAAGAGAGACCACAGTTCCAGGTTTGAATGAAGATTCCCAGAAGCTCTGATCTCCTTCATGTCCTGCCATCCTCCACTCTGCTGTCTATGCATTTTCTACTTTATATAAATATTTGCTTACAATTAGGCAGTCAAGGTTTCAGTTCCCTATACTTCTGGACTGGTAATATATTTTTTTTATTCTAATAAATACAATTCCTACTAAAAACATGTTCTGTAGATGTCTGATATAAGTTTACCTAATGATAATAAAAGAAAAATAAGTGTTTTCATCAGTGATTAGTAGTTATTGTAAATGAATCATGCAGTTGTAAAGCAACATCTCTGGCCTGATGCAGGTTGGTAAAAAATGTTTTATGTAAAATAATGATTTAAACTATTCCTGCTTATTGATCCCGTGCATTTTAAAGGAACAGTGGAAGGAATTAATCAGCTGTATAACTCTAAAGCTGCTCATCATCTATTATTTATCAGTTGAAACAAAAATGTATATATTTATTAGTCAATAGTCTTATAAATGGAGTAATGCCATCTGCCGTCTTTCCCAGACGTCATTAGGCTGATTTGAATAAATGGTCTGTGGCCTCTCTAGGCAATGGAAAAAGAAGGTTCGAGATTCCCAGGGATTTCTAATACCCAGGTAAAATAAAACCTGGGCCTTTCGGTGGAAAATGGGCTATTTTGATTTCCCATAACCTCCAAGGGTAATACATCAGAAGTGTTTTGGGACGTTTATGAAGATGTTTTGACAAGTAAATGCCTCTTCAGTAGAACAGTGGAAAACAAGGCCATGTGCCAGAGGATTTAACAGGCCGGGCTGGGCCAAAATCATGGTTTTCACACCTTCACATATACCCAGGCTGCAAAAGCAAATGCTTAAAATCATGCATGTGAGCAGAAGTGAACAAGAGTTCATTCAACTACAAAATAAGTTGAAAAATGTAAATATTCTAGACTAAAACTTTTCATTAGAGGGGGATTTATTTATATATAATGCTATATTTAACTAGTGAGGAGTTTTAAGTTGTGCTAAATATTGGCTGTTCAATGCCAAGCTGTGACCTGAACATGTAAACTAAAACCCAAATGTTTGCTATGATTTACTTTATAAGGCAGTGATGTGTCAGTGTCTGAGTTTTTAGCTTTTACTGCTGCTGGGAGGTCAAAATCCATCAATATCCTCTACATTCAAACAGCTTCCGTCCATTCAGCTGATGGATGCTTTATATCCTCAATCTTCTCTAAATTACAGCAATTATTTTCTTCAGAAAAGATCTGGGTGATTCAAATAGGAAATACAAAAAAAACACCACAAATTGATACTAGAATTTAACAACTACAAACAAGCTGCGACCAAACCTGTGGGTGTGTTATGGTGTTCTCCTATCAGCGCCTGAGGTCATGCTACCTTCTTGGCATCTTATCAGTGGCATGCAACAGCGCTGCTGTTGGGCTCATCCATTTTTGTCGCACCTTTTGACATGCGCAGCTCAACAGACATCGCAGCTCTGACGTCACCAAGAGTGTATAACCCACAGGAGATGAAGTTTTGTGGCCATTTCCCGCGTGTCTCACAGGACGACGCAACGGAGAAGCATATCTAGAGAGACAAACGCTCGCAGGCGAACTTTTGCTCCACAAGGCCATTCCCCAAAGCGCTTGAAAGCTGGAAATCTGTCTGGTACAAGAAGATCAGCAGATTTATTCGCCGATCGAAGACCGAAACCCACAGAGATTCTATTTCCAAGGAGATGAGTTTCCTCCTTGTTGATTCAGTCGACTAACGGCTCTTCATCTATTCCCCTGCTGGACGGATGAGAAGTTACCGGGTTTTTTTTCTTGATTTGATCACAGACGCGTGGTCCCCCCTCCCTCGTTTTTCTTCAGACCTGATCCCTCGTCAACCGGTGGAGAGAAGAAATCAACGTCAGCGTAATTCTGTTGTTTTTATATTAAACCGGATAGGTGCATTTAGAGGTCTGGGCAGGATGAGGCATAGTGAAGGTGATTTAGAATCACCAGTAGTTAATCTAAGGTATCAACTTGTTGCATGCAATACTGATTGAAGTGTTTTATGCTGAGCTGTGTTTTGATTTGATTAGAAGTTGCGGTCTGTGCCTCATGGTCTGACCATTCTTTTGTTCCAGTTTTATTATTGGATTTTTCCACTGAGTTCCCGCCTCAGAGTTTATGACCCTTTGTTCGAGATTTGGTTCGATCAGCTGCAATCGAGACAACAACACCAGGAGGGTTTCTCTTTCCATTTAACCCAAATTACACATTTTGTCCATAAAACTGCTGGTTTGATCTTCATAGACACTAAATGCGCATATATTTTCCTTTTATTATTATTGTTAGGTTGTCATTTTATCCCCTTTGTGTAGAATAGTGCTTGTTAGTTAGGTGAAGGTTTTTGGACCAGAATAATGGTATATCAGGATTATTCGGCTTCAATAATTCTTCATATATATAATTAAGAGAAGCGTTTGTGTTTATTTTGTGCAAGAGTGATTTATCTGTCAAAACAAGGTCGAAGATCCTCCACCTTCGGTGAAGTGGTTGAATANATAAACAGTGACAGTTTGTGGTTTTGGTTAATAATTTGTAATTATTAAAGAGCTTTGAGCCCATAATCACAACACCAGAGGACATCTCTGATTTCTATTTGTAAGTAATGATTTTTGGTTAAGAAATGTTTTTTTTTTTAAATTATGATTTTAAATTATAATTCTTGATAAATATTAATTAATCAATAATCATAATCCTTACACTGCACTAACTGACACATGCACAGATCCCCAAGAGAGGGTCACAAGCTGGATGCATTTCTAAAACGCCTCTCTCAGGGTTTGCATGAACGCTTGTTTGCAATATTTACGACAAGGTTCTGCAGCCATCCAACTGCTACTGCGGTGCTGTTTCACAACTTAAAAGCTGACAGTTACAAACACTGCTACACTCATTAGCACCACAGCTGCTGACAACTGGTTAGATGCATAAACAGAATATAAATATATGATAAAGCTGACATTTAGAGGCACGCATAAACAGAGGGGTCTAAGTGCCGGCCAATTTGGCTGCTAATCTAAAGGCCAAGGCTGCTGGCACCGGAGAATAGAGACCAACCCTGTGAGTGTTTGTGCTTGTGTGTGCCTGGGCCCGCTCTCACCAAATAGATTGCTGGAGTGGCCCTGCTTGGAGACCGGCCGGAGCTCATTGGAACCCCAGGCGTAGCGCTGGTAGCTGTCCCAGGCGTGCTTCATCATCTGACAGGTGGGAAAGAAAAGGAGGAGGGAGAGGGCACAAAAAGAAAAGTGTTACCCAGGTAAGGAAATTCTGAGCTGTAAAAACTGATTCATTTTATTACTAGGTGTCAACATCTCCACAAATCCATGACTGACCTCACTTAGATAATAGATAATATGTTTAAAAATGCAAACCGAACTGATCTACTCTGGGGCACATTCTCTTTATTCTTTCATGATTTTCATGAATATTATTTTCGTATCTTTTATATCTGGTATTACTTTTTTTGTGATGTAACATGAGAATGAAATGAATGAATATAGCCATGGGGTTAATTAAAGTTAAAGCTGCCTATTATTACACATAAGACATCATGTTTTCTGCCCTTCTTTTTAATTTACAAGGCCATTTACACTGCATACACTGTTGAAACCAGATATTTACACATCAAATGAGATTTTCTATCATTGGAAGACACATTTGTCTCCCAGCTTTAACTTCCTGTCTGATTTTGCTTGAATATTTCCAGACAACCTTCTTTCCTCATGATGCTATCAATTTGGTGAAGTGCACCAGTTGTTCCTGGAGTACTAAACCTCAACAACACGATGCAGTGCGCCAGTTGGGATTGCGTTTTTATCCTTGCAAGTTTCCCCCCGTTTTCCTCCAAATGTAAGGATGGTCATCATACTCAAACACCTTAATTTTAGATTGATCGGTTGCTTGTGGAGCAATGGATTCTTCAAAACAAACCATTTCATTGTTGATTACAGCAGTCTGTTACCAGCTTCAGCCACCATTTTCACGAGGTCTTTTACTTTTGTTCTGGGGGTCATGGTCACATTCTGGGACACAGAACCGGTCTCCTTCCTGAACAGTTGATGGCTGGACACTCTCATGCTGTTTATAATTGCATATAATTGTTGGGGCTGCTGCATATCTCCAGCAGTCATTGGGCGGGAGTCGGGGTACGCCATAGACAGATCGCCAGTGCATGTCATTTTTAATAAGATAAAACAACTCCAACACAAAATAATCCATAAATTATTTTCCAGGAAGTAAAGATTTGTTTCTTTGGAGCACTAGGTTGTTTAATTAATGTCTTCATCTGTTTATATCTGTATTGTTGGCTATGTTATTAGCCAAATTGTAACTGCAGGAAGTAATCTCAAAATCAACTATTTTCAGTATTAGTGAGTGTGCTTAACATTATTTCACATGATATAAGAAGCTTTTCAAAGAGAAACAAGAAATATCTGAGGTTAAATCAGCCTGAACAGCAAGAGAGAGAGATAATCTTTTGCAGATAATACAATAATAAGACGTTATAGAAATATACGCTATTTTATGCTTTCCAGCTTTCAACTGCCATCCATTATGGATCATTCTAGATTGGAAATTGCTCTGGAAATCTTAGATTTTAGATAGGAACCTACATTCTCTGGAGAACACACACTGACATCAACAGGGCTGTTTGCAATGCTAGCCGTGCTTACAGCCTAAAGACATATAGACTGTTTAAAATGTGATCCCCCTGATAATTTAGTTTTTGTTTTAGAAACAGTAAAACTCTTACCTCCCTCTCAGAGAATGGGGTGACATTGCTAATATACATAAATAACAGCTGATCGTGACAGGAAGGTTAGAAGAAATATTTTATATGTGATTACTCTTAAAAAGCAATTGAAACTGTTAAAAATTTCACTGGTACTGGTAGGTCAAAGATTTACACTAATGGCCACCAAATTCTGATCAAAAACAAAAACTAGTTAGATCCTAATATGTGCTGTTGAAGCAATTTAACGCAGGAGAAATGACTAAATTTTATTTGATTTAATATCCAGTGTTTGCTGGAGGTGTGATTGCTGTGTGAACACAACTTACCGACAAAGAATCCCAACGCTTATTTCAGGCCCAGACGTGTATTCACGTATCACTTGTGGAAATCTAGGTTACACAAAATTGACCCAATGCCCTCTAGAACCTGCATCCAGATTAGACTCCAAATCCCTTTATCCTCCACCTTCTGAGAGATCTGTTCACACACAGCTCAGTGCTCGGATGCTCCTTTTATAAATGCATATTACTGGAAGTAGAACTTATGACTCCAATGCTGTCTTGACAAACCTGACAGAGTGTCGGCAGATATGCAGACAAACAGCGGGTCAGTAGACGCTGCTCTCGGTTCCTGTTGCTATTGTCCATGCAGCTGTAAGACGAGAAGTGCATTCAGCTACAAACAGCAGTGTCCTGCAGCACAGCTTTCTGTTACTGCTGCTCACTCAGACTTACATTCCTCTTTTAAGCATAGACACGTGCTGAGAACAATAATAATAGGAGGTAGTTATTTGTAATAACTGGTAAAAATGTTCACACCAGGCAGTTAAACCAGTAGGTCAATGAGTCTGTTAGTTGGAGTTACTTGTTGCCTGGGAAACTAAAGTTATTATACTAAGTAAAGCTGTCAAACAAATGGCACAGCCATTTGGCAAATCAGTCAGGCAAGAAAACAGCCTGAAAATACGCTGTCTGAGAGGTTATACTGCCACCACGATCTCTAAATACACAGAGCAAAGCTTAAAGTCCACAGGAAATCAAATAAAAGTCTCTTTTTGACCTTTTGAGATATTTTTAGACTTCCAGAAACCAAGACCGTCAATCATCAGGATGCCTACAACATTTAAGATAAAGTCTAAGCATACAATATACAATGCTATGACCACTGCAGATGAGAATGTTAAAACTGAGGATCAGGACCAAGCAAATAAATAAGTAGCCTGGAATATTTTCTCAGAAGAATGGCAACACACCTGCTTAAAAATCACAGACTTACATCATGGAGAGACAATTAATTTGGCCAATCCACGTAAAACTTTAACAAACCATGTATTTTACACATACACTAAATAGCCAAAAGTATCGGGTCTCACCACCAAATCAATGAATTCTGGTGTTTCAATCACTTCCATGGCTGCAGGTGTGGAGAAACCTGACTGACCTGCACAGAGTCCTGACCTCAACCTTCTGTAACACCTTGGGATGAATTAGAGCAGAGGCTGCAGTTCTGGTTTTCTCATCCAACTATGAACACACCTACACCTTCTGGAAGAGGTTTACAGAAAAGTTCAAGTTGCTGTTGCTGGCAGTGGTGGGTCCATCAACCAACTGGACCATATAGAATAAAAACAGGATGTCAGACAAATACTTTTGGCAGTATAGTGTAGTTTTGCGTTACTTTAACTTTGATTTGAAATTTAAGGAACAAACCATTTTTCAAGGGTGTCCCCAGTGTCAAAGTGGGACAAAATGTTTTGTTTCAGGTTCATAGGTTTCATTATCGCTGCACGTTGGACCAGTGCTTAGCACTGATGTCTTGCAGCAAGAAGGACCTGTGGTCTTTCTGCATGAAGTCTGCATGTTCTCCCCTTGCATGTGTGGGTTCTTGTCGGGTACTCTGGCTTCCTCCCACAGCCAAAACTAAAATCATGACTGTTAGGTTAGCTGCTGCCTTCAGGTATGAGTGTCTGCATGCATGGTTGTATGTTCTGCTTCAGGGTTGCTGTGTGGTTGGCTGCCAACCTGTCCTGGGTGTGCACTGCTTCTTGCCCAATGACTGTTGAAGATAGACACCAGCTGTGACCCTGCTAGATAAGCAGGCACAGACAACGGACTAATTTTTACAACTGAAACAACTGGAGTTTTAATCGAGGTGCTTACACGTTTGGGAGCAACTGTATGCCATAATATAGGGATGTTATCTATATATACATCTGTAAATAACTACAAACTTTTAATGAGCATTTTTCTTCCTTTTGATATTCCATACAGCTTGTGTTTGCTAGATTATTTGCCTAAAGACAGAGGGAACACCAACTGCACCTTGTAGAAAGTTACAGCTCTGTTCAGATTTTTGGGAACTGCATAAGGTGCTGATCCAACACACTGCAGTGGCGTACAGAGAAACTACCAAAGGATAAATGCACTGTAGTGTTAGGTCAAGGGGGCATTCCCTATTCAGTGTGCCCATCTTCCAACGGATGGACTCCAGCTCCAATAAGTGAATTGACACAGTTTAATCCTGCTAAATATACTTTATCACAGCTATTTTAAACTGCTCTAAAAATGTCAGCGAAGCAGGTAGCACTAAAGAATCCCACAGCCAGGATACGACTGTTCAGTGATAATAAATAGTTAAGTGGTGGGAATCTGATTCAGCACAGATGAACAAGTTTTCACAGTGTTTATGTGAGCTAACCTGTATCAGATTTAATGCAGGGGCCAGCTATGTGTTGACTCTAATTGGATTAACTGCTGAGGATTTCCAGGGATTATTTAGGGTCTGGTGGCAGAGATTTTAAACAATGAATGGTCCTGTTTACATCGGTGAAACAGCCCGATCCATGAAAGATTATGTCATGTAGATACAGACCTCTTTTCAGCCTTCAGATTCTGCAAGTGGGCATGCATAAAGAGGGTAAAGATCCCATTTATTTCCTGAGGGGTAGTGACAATCAGACTGTTATTTGCAATTGATTTTTATTCTTCTTTATCCTCGCTGGTGTTATTGTCCAAGAACAAGTTTTCTTAATCCATGACAAATTGACAAACAGATAAAAAAGAATTAGAAGAGCCCTCTTATTCAGCCACATATTGTTAAAATAAATATAACTGAAAAGATAAATCTCTGGAGGACTGTATGAAAAGCAGTATGGTATTTTCAAAGCCAACTTTTGTAGGCAGCATGAAAATCCTTTAAAAAACTAAAACTGTGCTCAAAACAAAAACCAGGCATTGATTTAGTCCTGACATTATCACTGCTTGTACATGCTAGAACATGCACACTCAATAATGATGGTAAATTATTAACTAGTGACAAAGATCTATGCTTAATGGCCCCACTTACCCTGAGGGTATCTTAACTAATCAGTGAAAATCCGTGTTAAACGGGAAATACGGAATGTGTGTTTCTTTGTGTCTGAAAGAGAATTAAGCAACTCCAACAGTGATTCTCAGTGGAATCACCTGCCTAACAGGCTTAGAGCAGACAGATAATATGTAAAGAGGAGATAGGCGTGTCAGAGGCCAGAGGAGGCAGGAAGGAGGAAGAAAGACCAGAGAGATGACAACATGGTTCTTACAAAGATACGATCTGACCGGGTGCATGGTCAGACCTCGGCCTCCGGGGCTGAAGCCTCAAATGTTTTCTGAACAGCCCCCGGATCTCATTGTTTTTAACTTAAAAACAATCAGTTTTGATTCTATAGTACTCCATATAATCACTGCTCGCTCCACCTAACCTGACAATAAGTCAAAAGAAAAAGACTTAATAAAAGGTTATTTGCACACTATGCAGCACCGCAGCTGGGCAACTATGCACACAGGCAGAGGCAGACTGGCAACCTGTGCGTTCTGGGGTCTAGAACGGCTGTTCAGTCCAGGGCTGCCTGCCTGCCTCGTTCACTGCCTGAAAAGCTACACTGAGCCCCTTCAGCAGGGCTACAGCAGAGGATATGACTCATTTCAGAGCAGCCACGAAGCCAACCGGAGTGGGAGCCTGGTGTGTGTGTGCAAACTGCAACAGGTGGAAGCAGAGCGGCATAACCCAGGCTGAAGTTAGCTGTAAAACCTGAATGCTGGCTCAGTATGTGTTTACTGTAACCTTCAGCTAATAACTTAATCACCCATGAAGACAGGTGACGGTTTTCTCTAATAAGCATTATCAGCGTCAGGATGAGGAACTAATAGAGTGGCTTTCACCTGAACTACAGTTAAAGTTATGTGGCCTGGCTGTGATGGAAAACAATAGCAACCCTCTGTGAGCTTCTAGCTGGATTTGCATCATCATGTGAAACATATCTGGTCCTTTAATCAAATATCACAATAAAATGTTAACACCAACATATTAACAGGCTTCTTGCTGAGAAAGCAGGGCTCTGTGTACTTTGTGATAAAATACAGATGCTTGAGTGATTCATGTCATGGTATGTCAATAAAACA
This sequence comes from Characodon lateralis, assembly GCA_036250325.1. NCBI lineage: Eukaryota > Metazoa > Chordata > Actinopteri > Cyprinodontiformes > Goodeidae > Characodon > Characodon lateralis. Next base: position 13,283 of record JAHUTJ010018318.1, read on the forward strand.
GGAGATAAAGAGGGTAAAAAACAGGACCACTAAAAGCTGATGTCACCCTCTCCATTCAGCTCAGTCCTAAATGAACCCAGACACATTCAAAGGGTTAATTCAGGACAAAGTATGTGAAAAAACAGATCCACAGGTTTCACTCATGACTAATAAAGAAACCAACCAGCTGCCTACCCCATACCGGGTCTACAAACGCAAGTGCTAAGACGAGTGTCAGCTTCCTGATTTTAGTTTTGTATTTTCCACTTGGTGGGTGTAACCGAATAGATAGAAAGAAAAAGGAAGCAAGTCAGTTTTTCTAAAACAGAATTTGCATAAAATGGCACCCAGACTGCAGTAATTTTGATGTATGCCTGGCTTTACTTCAAGAACCATTAAAAACTGCAGAAAAATATGAAGGTTTTCCTTTTTGATAAAGCTTATAGTTACAGTGGCTTAGGTTATTCCAAGTCATTTCTGTAGGTATGCGTCTATAGGCTTAGGCACCTCTCCTCACTCTGTTACTTTGTCCTACTACTCTCCATCCAAGCATTTAAGTATTATTTGCAATTACATTGCTGCCATTAACTCACATTCTGTTTGTATTTATTTAATTTTTCAGATACTTCTTTTCAGATATATCCTTGCCTGGAAAGATTTTAACAATGGGAAGGAGTTGACATTTCTCTTGGAAATCTAAGCTTTTTTTGAAGTGGTAGAAATTTTTTTCAAAACAAGCTAGGTTGTTGGTGGATTCTCACTAGAGCAAGATGAAATGATAAATTCAGACACATTACCAAAATATGCATTTCTGTGAGTATTCTTCTGGTTTTTATTTTTCTAAATAAAGACTACTAGCTAATAGTGTATAATTGTAAGTTACACTACTGCAAAGTGTTTCCTAAAGGGGAGGATAGTTGAAGACTATAGGGATTAATCAACATCACTATGGAACAGTGAGAATCAGGAACCCAAAGCAGGAAAATATCCTGCTGATATATTCTTACATGTATGATAACTTTTCTTTTTCACATGGAGATCGATATTTTAATGTGTTTGCCAAGGGGATTGTTTACTAGGCACATTCCAGTTTTTTTTCCCCAGAATTTAATAAACCACCCCACGTCCATCCCCATCTCTCCATGCGGGGATGGAAAAGAAAAACAGATCATCTGTAAAAAGTTTACAGCATGTTGCTCCCATCTAGATCTCAGAGAGCCAGTTTTGAAACTTTAAATACACCATGCACAGCTGCAGGTACACACATGGTCTTTTATGGAAAGAAAGACGATAGTCGAAACTGAAAGAAATTGGTGTATTTCAGAAACAAAAAGATAAATCTGAAATCTTTTAGGTGGATTGGGAGATGAGAACTGGCAGCTCTGAGATCAAAACAGACTTGTAGCTTTCAAGTCTGACAGGCTTGAGGGTTTTACTTGTTTTAGAGAAGGATGCCTCCCTGCAACTTAACACTATCACCCTTAGAAAGTAAAATAGCAGCACAAAACAAACAAAAAAATGCGACTTGTTGATTTAAGAGTTAACACCGGACTCCTTTGATCAGCAGAAACTGATCGCAGATAAGAATATTTATCATTCGTGATATGCGTTCCTGAAGCAGCTCTCATAGCAATGTATTAAAAACACATGCCTTGTCTTTATTTGGATCGACACGGCGTCAAGGTGCTGAGAGAATCGTTCTCCTCCAGATAACTTGAAGAGGTCCTGAGGTTGGACAGAAAGAAATCATACTCAAGGCTTTTTGTATTTCATGTTCAAAGATTCAGTTCACCTGTGGAATCAACTGCTCAATTTTATTTCATAAAAAAGAAATTTCAAGAACAAGTCAATATATCAATGGATATAAATGAGATTTTGTTTGTATGACACTACAGATGTGCTGAAAAGTTGTTTGAAGGATAGAACTAAATATTCCTGACAAACAGATATTCACTTGCACCTGGAAAATAAGCAGGAAAAATAAAATGTTGCATACTATTAAAATAATAATTAAATATCTATGTAGTTCATAGCAGTGACAAATGTTTGTTGTCTGTCATATTTGTCACAAAATGTAAATCTACCTGAGTGTAGACTGAACAAACGTTTCTGCTTAACATTTCTAGTCAATAACAGCTCTAACCTTAATGTGGCCAATTAAATGATAAAGGTAAGTTGCAATAGCTTAAATCATGGTTATTACCGGACATAGAAAAGCTGCTATTGCAGGTATAAATTTATCAACCTTGATATACAGTACAGACCAAAGGTTTGGACACACCTTCTCATTCAAAGAGTTGTCTTTATTTTCATGACTATGAATATTGTAGCTTCACACTGAAGGCATCAAAACTATGAATTAACACATGTGGAA
>JAHUTJ010018319.1:0-15629 GCA_036250325.1 Characodon lateralis
TAGAGCTGTTTCGGGGCTGACAAAGATCAAGAATTATCAGTTTGGAGTGAATCGGACCATGCATGTGTAATTTAGAGGCAAACGTATGGCAGTGGCGTGACATCAGAATTTGCCACGCCATCATGGCAACACTCTCCAGTACGGGCGACTGTCTGAGACCATCATGTTATCTGTTACTTGGGACAGTTTCACATTGATTATGTGAAGAAAAAAAAAAATTGACTCTCTATAGGAAAACAGGACACTTCCTGTTCTCAGGGGGCGGGGCTTCGATTATGTCAGCATCTGACCAGTGAATATTCTTCAGGCCTAGAGGCAGATCAATCCCAGAAGGTTTCATGTCTCTGTGACTTTCCTTGTAGGAGCTTTATCAATTTTCTCTTTTATGGCGAGAAGTCATATTTTGAGGCGTTGCCACGCCCACACGCTTTCATGTATTAAAAAGCTTTTGATAACTTTTGATCCCCAATGCCTTAAGAGTATACTGAGTGATTTTCAAGCCTGTAAGTCAAAAGCTGTAGGAGGAGTTCGCTCAGATATGCGGGCTAGAAACGCCCAAAACAGGGTCAAAATGGCAACTTCAATCCAAAATGGCCGACTTCCTGTTGGGTTTGGACCAATGCTCCAAGAGACTTTTTTGTAGGTCCTGAGAAGATACATGTGTTTCCCAAATTTCAGAATCCTCAGTCAAAGCATGGCTTGGGGCTGATTTTTTTTTATTTTCTAGGGGGCGCTGTGGACGAATTAGGCCACGCGCACCAAATATGTCACCTGATTTCTGTTGGGGACTGGACAAGGATCAATCACATTGAATTTGGTGCAGATCGGATGATCTATGTGAAAATTAAAGCCAAACGTATGGCCATGGCATGACGTCCAACTTCGCCAGCACGGCCACACCCTTTTATTAAAAGTTATTGTGCTTCAAACGTAGTTAGACCCACTAGTTATCTGTCTTCTGACACACTTTGAAGTTGATTGGGTCACGAGGGTCAGAGAGATTCCTTTCCAAGTGAAAAAAGTGACTTCCTGTTCTGAGGGGGCGTGGCTTTAATGATGTCAGCATATGACCCCATAGGATAGTCGGGAACCCGAAGGTCGTCCTTCATGGCAACTTTGGTTTGATTTGTAATTTTTTTGGTAAAGTTATTGCAATTTTTCACTTTCGGCGCGAACGCCAAATTCGTGCCCCGGCCACGCCCCCTAAACATGGCCAAAAACTCACGATTTTGATAACTTTTAATCCCCCATGCCTTAACTGCGTGTAGACCAAATATGAAGCCGGTAGCTCAAAATCCCTAGGAGGAGTTTGTTAAAGTTCAAGGTGAGTAAAAGTGAAAAACGGCCAAAAATCGGCCTTTGACCCAAAATGGCCAACTTCCTGTGCATTTTAGGGCATACCCCCAAGATACTTTTTTTCTTGTTTTGAGGAGCTCTAGCATTGTGCCAAATTTCAGATCTGTACGAGTTACGGTTCGGGCTATCTCACGTTTGGGGGCGTGGCTAAGTGGTTTGGCCACGCCTACTGACAATGACATTAAAGAACGAAAATTTCACGTGGGGGACAATTTTGAGTGAAAGCGTGTGCGTTTTGGGGAATGGCAAAGTCCACATATTGCCCCGCCAAAAGTCCCCGGAAGAAAGAAAGAAAGAAAGAAAGAAAGAAAGAAAGAAAGAAAGAAAGAAAGAAAGAAAGAAAGAAAGAAAGAAAGAAAGAAAGAAAGAAAGAAAGAAAGAAAGAAAGAAAGAAAGAAAGAAAGAAAGAATAAGAATTCCTGCGATTACAATAGGCCCTTGCAGTTTTCCTGCTCGGGCCTAATTAAACATTCCTTACACACCACTACCCACCTAAGGGTGTAAAGAAAATCCTTTCCCACCATGACACCACCACCAGCAGCCTGGATCATTCAAGGCAAGATGGATCCATGCTTTTATGTTGTTTACTCAAAGCATTTACTCTACAATCTAAATGTCAAAGCTGAAATCGAGACTCACCAGACCAGACAATGTTTCTCCAATTTGTTATCTAATTTTGGTGAGAACTATTCTTGTGAGAACTAAATCCTCTATTTTCTTTTTTAAACTGAAAGGAGAGACACACAGACTGGTCTTCTACTGCTATAGCCCATTTGCTTCAAGGTTCGATGTGTTGTGCTTTTAGAAAATGGTATTTCACGAGGCCTGGCTGTAACAAGTGGATATTTATTCAAGTGTTTCATCATCATCATCATCATCATCATCAACAACAACTTTATTTATAAAGCACTTTAACAACAGCCACAACTGAAACAAGTGCTGAACATCAAAAGCAATAAAATAGCAAGCGATAAAATAGGAAAACTAAGCAGACAATAATAAATTGAGAAACTTGCTACAAAACACAATAAAACAATGTAAAAACAGATAAAAACAATACCAGTAAAAAATTAAGTAAAGTTAAGTAAAATAAAATCTCAGTTGGGTTGAAGGCCAGTGAGTAAAAGTAAGTTTTCAAACAAGTTTTAAAAATGGGCAGAGAAGGGGCCTGTCGAATGTGCAAAGGTAGAGCGTTCCATAACTTCAGGGCCCCAATACAGAAGGCCCTTTCTTCTTTAAGTTTCCGCTTTGAGCTGGGAACCACCAGGAGAAAATGATCAGCAGACCTAAGGGTCTGATTGGGGGTGTAATGGTGAAGAAGAAGCTCTACCAAGTAGGATGGGGCCACGTTTTTAAGACCTTAAAAACAAACAGAAGGATTTTAAAATGAAATACACTGGGAGCCAATGAAGAGAAGCCAGGACCAGATTAATGTGCTCCCTTTTACGTGTTCCTGTTAAGAAACGTGCTGCAGCATTTTGCACCAGCTGCGGTCGACCAAGTGAGGACTGGCTCAGTCCGATATGGATTAATGTTTCCAAGTTTTGCTTTTTATTTTTGCTATTTTTCTCAAATGATAAAAACTAGACTTCAATGTGGCCCTTATTTGTCTGTCAAATTTAAAATCATTGGCTTAAAACCAAGATTTGTTACTGTGGGCCTAAAATATATTGCCAGGGAGTCAAGCTCAACCGGAGGGCTCTGACACCATCCACCAGGTCCAAAATCAAGAACCTTATTCTCATTAAAATGTAAAAAAATCTGGGCCATCCAAGCTTTAATATCCTCAATACACAATAAAAGAGGTGTAATGGACCATGCATTCGCCTTAAAGGCACATACTGTATGTTTTATCAGAAAAAACCCAAAGGCTCTAAAATTGAGCCCTGGGGGACCCTACTAGAGAGCGGAACAGAAAAGGATTAACACCCTGCAATTATTACAGAAAATGTTCTGTCTGTCAAATAGGACCTAAGCCACTCCAGAGCAGTGCCACCAATGCCTACTTGGCACTATAGACGTGACAATAAAATGCAGTGATCCACTGTATTAAAAGCAGCCATTAAGTCCAGCAAAACAAGAACCACATAATGACCGGAATCACATGCCAGGAGAATGTCATAATAAACTCTCAGCAGGGCTGACTCTGTGCTTTGAAAAGTTTTAAAACCAGACTGAAACACATCCATGATACTGAACTGAATAAAAGCAGCAGAGCAGAGGACAGGGTCGGAAGGATCACAGTTTGGACATAATAAGACAGCCCTTATAGAGGTACCCTTGTCAATAAAAACTGCATAAACAGATTACACAATTCAGAGGAGGCTACAAATACAGCAGTATGTGGAGCAATAAAAAAAAAAATCAACGGTGCTAAAAAGAGCACGAGGGTGTGGCTGTGAGTTAAGATTAAATTAGAGAAGTGTTCCTTTTTGTCATCTTTAACTGAGTCCAGATAATTGTGCCAAGAGTCTTTAAAGATCTGAAGGGACAACTGCAACTTGTCTTTACTCCACCTGCGCTCTGCTCAACGACATTCACGTCTAGCAGCTCGAGTCCTTAATGCTATGTTTGGTGGAAATCATAGACTGTACATTACCCTGAACACAACATTCCCACAGTGGAACATGGTGGTGGCAGCAGCATGCTGGGAGGTTTCTTTTCTTCAGCAATGACAGGGAAAAAGTGGTTTGAGTCGATGGAAAGATGGATGGAGCCAAATACAGAGAAATTATGGAAGAAAACCTGAGGCTGCAAAAGTGCAAATGAGATTCCCTTTCCAGCAGGACAATAACACTAAACATCAAAGCATATTCATGTGCTTGAATGACCATTTATGTTGAGACTTAAATGCATACGAGAATCTGTGGCAAGACATAATAGTCAGATGTTTAATATCAATCTGAGCTAGAACTATTTTGCAAAAAATAATTGGCTAAAAAGAACCAGTCTGGCTGTTATGCTTGAAAGCAACATAGTTAAAAATTAAACAGCTTAACAAATAACTGAAGAAGCTTTCTTCTGATAAAGTGTCAGATCCTGGGTTGCCAATTAATGAAAAGGCAGCCATATCCAAGGAAAACCAGAGAAAACACCTTGAAGAAGTCTAAAAAACTATTGCTCAAGCCCAGTTTAAACCGTGACACCAAGTTGTGGCTTCTCATAAGCCATTTTTTAATTACATGCTGTGGAAACAAAAATTCCTAACATTGCTGAAATAAAGAAATAACTCTGCATCTCCTCCACAATCTGGTGGACAACATTTAGCCTTTTCAAATTTTACTTGTAGCCATACAGGCTTAGGTTTGTTAAATGGCTTCATATAAATAATAGAAACCAAGTCAGGACACTTTTGGCATAGTTTTGCATAAAGGTTTGACACAAGCGATACTAGCCAGCCAGAGTAGACTGTCTGGTTTTGGGGAAAATAAATGCCAGAAAAAGTACTTGTTTAAAGATGAACAGAAAAATGACTTGTTATATTGGAGCCAAACACGACAGCATCACACCACGACTGTTCCTTCTGCCACCATGCATACAAACAAACATATACCCACTGTACTAATATAACCCATTTTGAAAAAAAAAACAAATTACAGATTTCTTCTGTATTTGCTTGTAACACTTAAATGTTTCAGATCAAACTAAATTTAACATCAGACAAAGAAAACTGACATAAATATCCAAGTTAATACTTTGGTAATTAAATCAGCTTTCAAATGATGACTTTACTAATTAAGGGAAAAAGCTGTCCAAAGCAACCTGACAATTTGTTAGAAACAAACTGCAACCATCATAACATTGTTTCCGGTTCATTACCCCAGACTTCCTTATTACTGGGTGATCAATAGAATAATACAATCACTCAAATAGAACCTATCGAACAACCTGAAGTAAGCTAAATGATTTTAGAAAGCAACACATCATATCCTCATCAAATTAAATTCAAGAACAGATCAGAACCAAAGTCATTGACATCTATCAGCCTGCAAAGGGTTAAAAAAGCTGTTTCTAAGGCTTTGGGACTCCAGCGAGCCACAGTGAATGTCATTTTCCACAGATGGAGAAAACCTGAAAATTTGGTGAACCTTCCCAGGAGTTTACCAAAATTACTTCAACAGAACACTGACTACTCATACAGGAAGTCACAAAGAACCCCAAAATAACAAAGAATTGTGGGTCTCACTTGCCTCAGTTAAGGTAAGTGTTCATGATTCAATAAATAAGAGACTTGGGAAAAATGGTAATCTATGGGAGAGTTCTGAAAAACAAATATACCTGAGTCTATCTCAGTTTCTCCCAAAAAACATTGATGATCCCCAAAAATATTATGTTGGCATATAAGACAAAAGCAGAAACCTTTGGAAGGCATGCATCCCGTTACATATGGTGTATAATTAACACACCATTAACACATTATACCAACAATGAAATGTGGTGGTGGTCATGTGATGGTCTGGCACTGCTTTGCTGTTTCAGGACCTGGACAACTTGCCGTTACTGTCGGAAACATTACTTCTAATCTTTACCACAAAATCATGACGGAGAATGTTTGGGATCAGTCTGTGACCCTAAGCATAAGCGCACTGGGGTTATGCAACAGGACCATAATCCAAAGCACACCAGCAAGTCCATTTCTCAATGGCTCAAAAAATAAAATTCCTCTATAGCAATCTGACGACTAATTGTCACACTTATCATAAATCCTTTATTGTCATTCCTGCCAAAGGAGGAACTATCAGCTATTAGGTTTAGAGGACTGATAATTTTTCACAAAGGGTTAGGGTGGTTGGATAGCTTTAAGCTCCCTTAGTAAATGAAATCATCTTTGCTAATTGATTTTTGTGCATAATCAGATTAGCCTTGTCTGATGTTATTTTTCGATGATCCCAAAAATTCAAGTGATACAAAAATAGCAAAAACATGATGAATCTGTAAGGGGCCAACATTTTTTGACAGCACTGTAGATAGACTGATTGATAGGAGGACAAATCGGTCGATATAAAGATCAATCCAAGGTGTCCCTACGGCCACATTGTACATACATTTGTATTTTCACAACTTTCTTTCAATCAATGTCAAAGTTATGTACAATGGCAAATTAAAGGCTTGATTGGCAAAACTCGAAAATCCTTTTTATGCTACCAAAAGTCTAGATTTGAACAACATAACTTTTTTTTTTCTAATTTGCAACAAATCTTGTTCGACTTTACCACTTACTCTTCTGAACCTTACAAGGCATCTGACTTTTGGCACTATGATTTCTGATAAATAACTTGGTTTGACTAGAAATGGTTTCATTTAAAATAATGTTGTTTTTTTTCTATTTATGGGGTAAATCATAACCCTTAAAACCATCTGCAGCCTGAGCCCAACCAGCACTTTCGGTGACATTCAGAAACACGTCAGCGGACCCACCGTTCTACATAATGACACATCAAGTGCGTTAGTTAAAATGAAAACAAAATTACTGCCTCATCCTGAGATCATCATCGTTGTGTTATTAGTCTTCTGATAATTACATTTCTCAAATAGTGACATGTAACTGTAACTTCAATGCTGTTGAGGTCTGCAATTGCAGTAGCGATCAGCATGCTACTGGGAGATGAACTCTTACCCTGCCAAGCTGAGAAAATGATGGGAATTCGTACTTAAACGCTCAGCTTCCTCTGCGGTTCCCACACTTCTCATAACACACTTGTACACTTCTGTATAAATAGCCGGGCATGGGCCCAGACATGTCCCATATGGAGTTATGTTCACAGTAACTAAAATGGAGAGCATGTACTGATCATGGAGTTTCTTTTGCTTCCATTATGTGCCACAGATATAAAGATGAATTCTTCAAGCTCAAAACCCCTTTTCTATGTTTTAAACTCTTATATGGAAGAAAGAATGGACTAGTTCTCAAGTTGTCCTCTAGAATTGGCACTTCCGGCTAATAAAGAAGGCTCATCTGAGTGGCTGACAACACAATATTCACCCTATTCCTGTATTCCAGTGATGCTGCATGGATTGATTATATGATAGTGGCACATAGAATAAGGTGGCTTGTTTTGATACCTAATTATTTTTAATAAATAATGTATATTTGAATGTATATTTGAAATAACTGGTTTGCAGTTTAGCTAACCTTCGTCTCTTATGTCTGTCTGCATAATCACACACCTACAGACATGTCTCTGTGAAGCTCTGACAGCTGTTTGCAGCTGCACCTTTAATAAGATAGAGCCTGTCCTGTGGCTTCAGCTTGTGAGCGATAAACATGATCTCAAAAGGAAACTAAATCATTCCTGCCACCAGGATTATTTTTCATCGGTTACCAACAGACAAGGATTTAGGACTAATGTGGCTGGAGAATCAGGAATTAAGGTGACCACCAAAAGCCCCACATGTGTTCTTTCACTTAAACTAAAGCCCACTGAATAAAATTGGTCCTCCTCTTGTGGTAGGGCCATGACCAACCAGCAGAGAAGACATGCAAACTTCTAAAGAGACTAGCACTATGAAACACAGATCAGTTGTGAATTTAGGTTTAGAAATAATGAACAATGTTGTTGCATCATTTTATTATAGACCAATTTCTAAACTTTCTTTCATGTCAAAGCTTATTGAGGAGGCAGTTGCTGTCCAACATACAGCCTACTTGGAAACAACATATATGACCGTTTCCAATCTGGTTTTCATAAAATGCATTCCACTGAAACGGCACTACTTAAAGTTACCAGTGATATTATGTCATCAGATTCTGATAAATACATAGTCTTAGTCTTATTAGACCTCTCCTCAGCTTTTGACACAGTTAATTATGCTATCCTGATAAACAGACTGAGGGATGTGGTTGGGATGTCCGGGTCTGTTCTAAAGTGGTTCTCATCCTACATATCTGGTAGGACTTTTAGTGTTTGCAAACCAAATTATGTCAGATTCTACTGAACTGCTATGTGGAGTTCCCCAGGGCTCCATGCTGGGACCTATCCTGTTTTTACTTCACATCCTCTAGGTCAGATAATTCAGAAGTTTAACGATGTTTTTATCATCTTTTTTGCTTATGATATTCAGCTGTACTGCTCCTTTAAGCCTATTGAGGTTCATAAACTGTCTTCTTTGATCAGCAGTTTAACAAACTTAAGCAGTGGTTGAACAATAACTACTTACAGTTAAACTCAGAAAAAACAGAGACCTTAATTATTGTACTGGACACTAACACTCTCACAGAAGGGTAGCCTCAGGATTTTAGGTGTCATTTTTGACCAGTCCCTCTCCTTGGAACATCATTTAAAACAAATTGTACCTGTTTTTTTTTATTTTGAGGAACATCTCCAAACTTAGATCCATGGTTTCCCTGAGTGAACTTGAGATGATAATACATGCTTTTGTCTCTACACAACTGAAATATTGTAATGGTCTGTTTACCTGTTTTAATGAAAAGGGGCTTGCCCATCTTCAGGTCGTCCAAAACACTGCTACGAGATTATTAACTTGCTCAAACAAAAGTCAGAACACAAGTTGTTGCACTGGCTGCCTATCAGATCGAGATTTCATTTTAAAATTCTAGTTTTGACTTTCAGAGCTTTACACGGTCAGACTCCTTTATATATCTCTGATTTGATCCAAAGATATACTTCTTGTCATAGTTTGAGGTCATCAAATCAAAAACCTTTAGTGATCCCTCATACCCGTTTCAGAACTCGAGATGATCGCTCTTTCCAAGCTGTTGCACACAGGCTGTGTAATGCACTACCTATTTTCTTATGAAGTTTGGACTCCGTGGATGATTTTAAAAAGCGGATATAAAGACATTTCTATGTCAAGAAAACTTTCAGTTACACTTGAGCTTTCATGCATTTATGATTGTATCGTGTTTATATTCTGTACCGTGTACTGTTGTTCATTCTTTCATGAAGCACTTTGTGACATTCTGTTTGTGAAAACGTGCTATACAAATAAATTTTACTTACTTAAAACTTACTTAAAAAAGTTTTATGATCTGTAATAATTTATCAGTGTATGACATTCTTGTCTCCCCTTTCCTGAACACATTTTCAAACAAAAATAGAAAGTTTCCACTTAAATACACCACATTAATACAAAATGAGATTATATTTTTACCTATGTTCTTCGTCCTTAGCAGTGGAGTTGACAAGGCAGATAATTATGCTGATATTCTTAATCAGAATCTATTTCTTAAAGTTGTCCTCCAAATCTCTAAAATTGACAGAAATGATAAAACGTTTCTGTTTAACAGGTAAACTTTGATGTTCCCACATGTTTTTTTTAATCTTTTATTTATCTCACAGAACATTTGTCTTGTAAAAGACTGTTTATTTAAATGTAAAAACCCTGGTCCAGAAGTTACCAACAAATATCATGCAATGTACCATGGGCTCAAGGAATACTGTGGACATAAACTAATCAAAACTGGACTGGAATATCCTACAATGGCTGCAGATTCTTAGAATCACGAAGCGATTTGTGATTTGGATTTTGTGACTAACCCAGTATAATGTCTTGATTCGTCTGGTGAGGATAATGTATTATGACATCCATACATTTTTGTATTCCAATTCTTCGCAGTTTAAAAATAACAAGACAGAAAAGGTTTCAACATTTGTTTGTGACACCTTGTTTAATTTTTCTTTCCTGGCTCTTTAGAACTTTTAAATTGTAGTTTGTATTTTAAACCCTTCCTGTCCAGGTCTAGAAACTATGAAAGGTATGAGTGCTACTCAGATTAAAGTGTTTTTTGGTTTGTGTTTTTTTTTTTTTTTTTTTTTTTATTAGCACCACTTCAATTGAACTAAATTTTTCACAGAAAAAGAGATATCCATTATTCACATTTTCCCTAAAGACAATTTTATTTAAACTCCATCAGTCAATAGGTCTTCTATTTCAAATACTTCAATAATATTTAGATGTGTATATTAAAGTTTTTAACAGTTTTGATCCCAGTGTTCATCACTGCAGTACTGCAGTGTTCTTTAATTACATCAAAAACTATTACATACATCTATTTTGGTATACATTTTTGTATTGTTAAAAATTAACTAGATTTAATCTTCAGATTCCATAATAACCATTTAAAAGATTGTTGCTGTTTATTTGGGTAAGGTTTGAAATGTTTTGAAAATAAACTATGGTTGGTTGTAGATGATATAATTAGAGAAAGGCCATTTGATGATGAGGTGATGCAGAGGTGTGTTAAAAGTGTAAAAACCATTTACAGTCACTTGGAAGTGCCTACAAAATCTTTTCTACCACAACAGACTTCAAAAACACTTCAACCTCTCTGACCAAATGATAAGTCTGTAAATTGTCTTACAAGCTATGGCTTTAACATGCCTTGTATATCTAGACACTGAGATTTTCACTTTGCTTTTTGGATAATAGCTCAAACATCGGCAAACCTGTGAGCATCACTTTTAAAGTCTTTCCACAGATTGTCATTTGGATTCAGGTATGGACTTTGACTGGGCCATTCTAACACATGAACATGGTTTGATCTAAACCAGGGGTCTATAAACTTTTTGTCCTGTGGGTCAAAATCGTCACATCAAAACTACTGGTGGGCGGTTTAAATATAATTTTAAAAAAACCAAACTAAAATCAAAAAAATATGTTTTTTTTTCCTACTGAACAAAAACCTAAACATGCAATATTTTAATTAAAAAGTTAAAGTAGTCAAATGTTTTGTAGGAAAGGGATGGTTGAAGTTATTGTAGATCCAAAACTTAAAAATAGTTTGTCATATTAAAAGAAAGGCATCCATTATGCAAATTATTTTGGCCTTGATTGAAAAAAAAATGTAAACAAATGCGGTCTATTCTTAGCAATAAGAACAGGATTTGGGTTTAATGAATAAATTAAAAGCAAATTTGGGTGCACCAAAGATTGTGGTTGGCCACACAAAATCAGTCCAGGGCCTGCAAATGGCCCCCAGGCAGCACATTGGGCACCACATCTCATTGTTGCTCAGTCCACATGTTTCGCATCTCTAATCAGGTTTCCTGTACCTGCAGAAAAAAGCATCCCCACAGCATGATGGCACTACTGCCATGTTTTACATAGGAATAGGGTGTTTAGAGTTTTTTCTTCTTCTTTCTTTTAACCAAAAATAGCTTTTGCATGTACTCTAAACAATGAGTTTGTTCTTCCCACCACATTTGTAGAGTGCATGTTGTCCTCTCAACAGATTCTCCTACCTGAACAAAGGATCTCTGCAGCTCCTTCATAGTTACCAAGGGCCTATTGACCGATTTTCCAATTAATGTTCCCCTTGACTGGTCTACCACTTAGGTGAACAGTCATATCTTGTCACTAAAATTTCAAACCTGATACCAGTAGTAAGAAAGATATTCGGTACGCAATACCATTTTCAATACTGTGGCAACCTTTGTCAAACACATAGTCGTCTCTAATAAAAATTTGAAAAATATAACCAAAAACAACAATTATGATAATATTTTTATTTAGGATATAATCATTAAGTAACTCAGTAGCCTTCTACAAAAAAAATAAAAGTGTTGCTTTTTAGCAAAATAATGGATACAATAACACTAGAAATGTTCATATCGTTAATGGAAGTAGGTACCTTGGATTTAGTTTGCCAATTAATTTGAAAACATATTTTTACAGTGTAAAAAAGCTTCTGGTCCATACCAAACATTTTCTGCAGTGTGAACATTGTTCTGGTCAATACAAAAAAGTAATGTTTATATTGTAATTGAGGATCTAGTAAGTGTTCAGCAGCCCCGTTCAGTTTTTATTTTATTTAGGGACATCACATTAAAGGGGGCTAAGTGCAAATACATGGCTTTTTCAGGTTTTATTGGTTATATAAAACGTTTCTTTCCACTTTGATGATGCACTGCGTTATGTTGTTCTATCACATGCAATCTCAGTAAATACATAAAAAATTTTGTTTGCAATGTGACAAAATGTGAAACATTTCAAGAGATATGAATACTTTTGCAAGACCTTATATAGTTCTTGGTTAATTTTATCAGTTTTCAAATCTCTCAAGTAAGAAAACATTTGCATTGCACTTCCTTCCTTTTGTTTACTCTGGAATGATAGAGCAGATAACTACATCCACTTTGCATAAGATTCTGAAATAAATGTTACTAGTTTCACTCTTGGAGTATTGTGTAACTTACATCAATTCATGCTCTAAAAACGTGACTAATTTGTGATTATTTTGACCAGCGAACAAAAGCTTCCACTGTAATAACTGTTTCCAAAATGGACACATAAACATGAAAAGAAAATAGAATTCCACTGAAAGTTAAACCGTATCTGCTCTTATCAAGACCTGACACTCTTAGTCAACGTCTGACAAGTCATCTCAATACAGCTAATCAAAAATAAATATAAAGCTAGCCTAGATTAAACATTTCAAACAATGTTATGAGCAGAAGCACATCAATTAACTTCAGTGCTTTGAAATGGAGGAGCAAATTAGTTTTCCAAATACAGCATACAGTTGCCAGCAACAACCAGAACCTCTGGTACAAACCTCTGGTGTACAAACCTCTGGTGTACAAACCTCTGGTGTAATGAAAAACCTAAACCTATCTGTAGTCACAGCTCATTTATCTCACTGACATGTAGCCATGCAAGACCGGTGCACAAACAGAAAGTAAGACTTTGACAAATGCTGGCTCAGCAGAGCACTCATTGTGGGAGGATTGTGGGAGATTGAGTTTGCAGATGAGTCAAGGAGATCCATTACACTTAATATCAGTATGAATGGCCTGGTAGTCTATCTTTAGGTTCCGTGTGGGAATCAAACCAACATCTGCTCAGTTGTTGCCTATGTACTTCTGCATAGTGAAAGACGTGATACAGTGTGCCTGTTTTTAACTTTGGGTAACATTTTGACTGGCATTGTAAAGAAAATATGATTGCACTAAATGTAAATTATTGAAGGTTGTATTACACTGAATATCTAAGTCCCATATTGGATTGCTTAGTTTATTATAAAATGCTGAGAGCCCTTTAGATGATAAAGAGGGAATTCCTACAAGTATACTGTAGTAGAAACGCAAGACATTTGCATTTACCAAAATACTAATTAACAGCTGAATGTCATCTATACATAATCATTTGGAGTGTCCCATGACACAAAATGAGACACATTCTTAAAAAGATCAAGATTTAGCTGTGCCCACCTAATTATTTTTCCAGCTAACATTACTATGATTATCACCAGCCTGCCTGTATTAGCAGGCTGGTGGTATGTTAATTGCTTGTAGTATTGTTTTTAATATTTTTGACGGCTGATCTCTTATCTTACTTTTGGCAGTGGTTCAATGAGCCTGCAGTGCATGAAACCATCTTTGTAGGTTGTATTGTGTCTCTTTGACTCTCGAAGCAGCAGCTTAAAGTTGCTGTTGGCAGCAAATACAAAGCTTTTTTTTTAACAAATATCTTCAAACCATCTGAAAAGATATGTTTCTGCATTTTATTTGCATTAAAGATCAAATATGGAAAATATTTAAACCAACTATACTGCCTTTAAAAGTTTGCCTCTAATTTTAGGCAGCTGCAAGGTTAGTAATTCAGCAGCTGCACAGTCGATGAATGATAACGTTTAGTTTTGATTGTATAAGTTAGTCAAACATCAATGAAATGAGTGTGCTCGGAGCTTACAACTCTCTGGTGATATAATTGATGGTTTATGCTGGAACTGAGTCCAGAAATCTGTCATGTGTTTTATCTTTTGCCCCTACACTTCTAATCCTCCTTTCCCTGCCAGTCATGCAAACAAAGACAACTTTTATAGGCTCACTTGATTCCTGCCTGATAAAGTCTGGCTCCTAGACTGTCAGCTGATGACTGATGAATAAACGCCTGTTCTTGAAGTGTCATAGAGAAAAATCAGCAGTACAGACCTTTAAACGCAACTCAGCAGTTCCTCATTTCAGTACTGTCGTCCTCTTTCCATTTCTTGTTGTTATGATGAACCAATAAATGAATGAGTTCATTTACTGTAAAGAGAATGAGAGAAAGAGAGAAAGAGAGAGAGAGAGAGAGAGAGACAGGGTTAGAAAACAAGTGGCATGAAAGATAGGTTTTATGATAAAAGGTCATAAACATTTAGGATGGCAGCTGTCAAGAAACCTAACAATAAAACAAAACACAAAAAACCCAACAGTAGGACCAGTTTATAGAAAAATATATGTATGATGTACATACAAATGCTTTACTGTGAGAGGCTGTAAAGGAAGATGGCAGCTCTGAAAACATACAACATTCACAACAGGCAACAAGTAATTGAATGTAACTTTACACTGTATCTTTGAATATATTGTAATAGTACAGAAAAAATATATTTCAGATTGCCATATATCTGTATGTATATATATGTATATATACATATATACATACAGAAGTGCACAAAGAAAAGCCTGTGGTGAGATAGCATCCAGGGCTAGATGATATTGGGAAAACATGATATTGTGATATTATTAGCCCACATCTTGAGCACACTCTTCTTTCTTTTCCATCATCATAATAACCCCCCTCTCTCTGAGCTTGTGCACCTCAGTTTGCAAGATTACGGGTGGGCATCAAGGACAGTGAAGTCCAACCAACTGCGAAAATGTATTATTGCGAAGTACAGTTTAAATGCATAGCACCTAAAATATAATTGCCAATCAAATGATGCATATAAGCAGTCCTTTGGGGTTGCACTATTGCATACATTGAAACTGCAAAGAACACTGCAGTTCAATTTTGTGCAGCTCTTGGAAAATATATTACCATTTAAGAAGCACCTGTGTGCCAATCAATCATTCCAAAATTCCAGACAGACAGAAAAAAATTGTATTTATATAACTAAATAAACTGTAATATGACTCATAGCTAACCAACCCTAGGGCCGAAGTTTTGTTACCCACTTTTTATCACACAGACTCACTGTATGATGGGCCTGGCAAGCCAAGTTCGATCTTTGAGAGCTACTATCATGCAACTTTTAGATTCACCCCTTCTCCAACACACCCATGTCAAATTATTGAATTCCCACATTAGCATGTAATTTAGCTCTGCAGAGGCCTGGTAACAAGCCTTTGTTTTGATTCAGTTATGTTGGAGAGGGTATACATCTAAACGTTGCAGGACACCGGCCCTTGAGGACTGGAGTGTGGCATAGATTCAACAAGGTACTGGAAACATTCCTCAGAGAGTTTGGTCCATATTGACATGATAGCATCACACAGATGCTGCAGATTTGTCGGCTGCACATCCATGATGCAAATCTCCCATTCCAC
>JAHUTJ010018320.1:0-15623 GCA_036250325.1 Characodon lateralis
GAAATATTTCAGTTAGTGTGCAATGAATCTAAAATATATGAATGTTAAATTTTCATCATGACATTATGGAAAATAATGAACTTTATCACAATATGCTAATATTTTGAGAAGGACCTGTATATGTACCATAAAAACGTTTAAATTGGGGTCTGCTGTTCATCCAACCTAAGTAATTCTAAATCTGTTATTTCTGTTATTTTACCCTTCCATAATGGATGGAAGGATCATCAACAAAATAAAACAGCAGCAGAATGCTCGTCAGGAAAAATTCTGGATTGTGAACATTGCCAATTCACAATCAAGCTACACCTTAGTGCTTTAGTGCTTTAAGCTCAACTTTCAAATGAGCTTTAGAGGCTAGAGTGATCTGAGACAATAAAGAACTACTTTTTTTACATCTCTGACCTTTTAGAGCTCTATGTCTCCTCTCACCTGAAATCATCTGGTCAGAAGTTGTAGAAGGTGCCATAGACTCATTTAGGTCAATGTAATAACGTAACATTTATGGTTTCATTTCTGCAATCAGCCTCTGATGTTGAAAGCAACAATTCTGGAAGAAAAGGCTGCAGAAGACTACAGACTGAGGTGGAGGTTCATCTTTCAGCAGGACAACCACCCTAAGCGTGGATCCAGAGCTACAATAGAATGGTTTAGATCAAAGCATATCTGTGTGTTAGAATGGCCTAGTCAAAGTCCATAACTAAATCCAACTGAGCATCTGTTGCAAGACTTGAAAACTGATGTTCACAGACACTCTCCATCCAATACGTCTGAGCTTGAGCTGCTTTGCAAAGAAGAATGAGGAAAATTCAGTCTGTAGATGTTCAGAGCAGCAGCAGGAACTGCAGACAATGGTGGTTCTACAAAGTATTCACACAAAGCTTGGGATATTGTTGTAGAACCTAACTCTGCTTCAAACTTCTCTACAACCTTCTCCCTGACCTGTCTGCTGTGTTTCCTGGTCTTCATGATGCTGTTTGTTCTCTAATGTTCTCTAACAAACCCCTCAGGCCAGAAACAGAACCTCTGCATTTAGACTCAGATTAAACTACACATAGCTGGGCTCTGCTTGTTAACTAGGTGACTTCTAAAGAAAATTGTTTGGACTGGATTTCATTTAGGGGTATCACAGTGAAGTGGGCTGAATATAAGCAAAATATGGAAAGGTACAAGGGCAATAAATACTTTAACAACACACTGGAACTGCAGCTGCAGCTGCGCAGACACGGTTTGGATGGCAGAATGAGTTTGAAATATGCATTCTTACAGTAAACTCGGATACTTTCTGTGGAGTTTCTCTTTCCATGGCTGCTAAGGGAGACACTCCACAGAAGCAATCAGTTCAGAACTACATTTGCAATATGTAGTTTTGGCAATGGGGTGATGTGAGCACTGGCTGCTTGAGTTTGTCAAAAAATAGATGCATTAAGGTGTGAGAGTGAGCTTGCATGCAGCAGGTTTGTATGAGGGAGCTGCCATGGGGGAGCGACGCCAGTTCATAACAAGGCTAAAATGATTCAACTTTCACTGACCTCCTTCCAAAGCACCTCAATAATTTATTGCACATATAAGAGAAATAGAAATGTATACAGAAATATCAGCATTTCTCTCTCTCTAGATCTCTTTTCATTGTCTCTGCTTCAATCTTTTCTCTTCCTCATCCTGTCTGCAAGTCAAGTGAAGTAGCTATTACCAAGCAAATTCAAAAACAGCTACTGATGCATGTGTCTGAGTGATGCTGGTGTCCTTGTGGCCCCACTCACCATTAGATTTCTCACTGTCTGCAGGTTTCATCTGAATAGGGTGATGCATCTGTGGAAACAAAAGAGGAGCAGACAGAAGAAAAACATTAAGTATCACCTTGACACTTGCATAAATACCAAGCTGCAGAATGCTTCAGTTTCTTCATGTGCAAATTAAATCTGAATATCATTCAGAGGCAAATGTCAATGCAAGCAAACGCTTTGGTTTCTCGTAAACACTCCAGTCCGGAGGGCAGAAGGCATGGAATCAAATGGGTCCGCTAAAGGAATCATTAAAGCAGCGATTAAACTGTAAATGCAAGTGGAAGAACAAGAAGAACAAGATAATGGTCAAGGACAAGAAGAGAAAGAGGACAAAAAAAAAAAAGCAGAAAAATGATGCAGACAGAGGACAGCATATATAACCAGCTTAGAAATAACACAAAAAGGTCTGAAATCACTTCATTGAGTGACAACAGTGATCATAGTTTTAGCTAAGAACCTCAACATGTTGGTGCTGGTTCTAATAATGCTTACAACCTTTAGTACAAAGTATTTTCCTATTTTATTTTTCACAGAAGGAACATCTAGACTTCATCTAAACAGGAACCAAATGTTTCCCTCTTTTCTAGTTCGAATAAATTTAGCTGATGATTTAATCTGGTGTTCTTTCAATAAGACCTCCAGCTGAAGTTCACATGAAATACATAATAAAGTTTCCATCAGTGTTTAAAGGGAATCTCTGCAGAATCAACTTTGTACCTAGAACAAAGATTGGATCTGAAGTTGAAAGAACTACATTCTGGTTGTCATCCATTATGGAAAAGATTAGTTTTAACTGATTTTGCTTTAGGCTAAATCTCATGTTTATTCTTAAAAAGTGTTTAAGTTATTGAAAATTATTACCCTACTTCTGAGCTAAATCATTTGTAATATTTGTATTTTTAACCACAAAGAGGAAAGAGAAAAGCTGATTGGACTTGATAATTCTAATCCCTGCACTCATTATCCCACAATGCAACCTGCTGGAAATTACAACTCATCCCTGTTGGAGGGAAACATGTTGTACTCTTATCGCTCCATCTATTATCAACACTTTACTCTGTGCAAAGTTGTGGGTCACTGGAAGAGATCATAGTGTCCTTACATGACATTATCGAGTGCAAACCCCAAATCTGTCTACAGTTTACAGTTTATTTGCCAAACTGTCAAGTAACTGTTTGAAATGGTATAGATTGATTGTTCTTCAGGCTTTTTGAAAGTTTTTTCTTCTTTTGTTGCTCACTTTTAGTCCTTGTAGATCTTGAAAGTCCTCCTCTTAAGAGAAAAGCTTAAACTCCCCCTCCTGTAGGAGGAGCTACATTAAGCCCCTCCTTTAAAGGAGGTTTGACCTCTATATTTTGCAGTTTATATTGTTGCTTGCTTTAATTATGCACTTATTCAATTAATGAAATATCGACTAAAGTACTTAAAATAATTAAAGCATGGTATGATGCTAAGACTCAGATATGAACCTAAGCCTCCTGGATCTTATGGGCAGGTGGCTAATCCCTACTGATTGGTCCTGCAGGTAAAAATGTCTGGTGAAAGTGACATCTATGTTTTGTTTGCTTGCCCCTGATAGAACCGCGCCCTGGGTGATGAGCCATATAACCCATAGTTAAAAGCCTCCAGTTCAGTCAGGTCTGAACCATAAAGCTGCAGTGAAGCAGCAGGAGAGTAGCGTTCAGCTCTCAACACTAACCTTGTAAATATGTTTTAAAACCGAGCAGTTTTCAGCATTTCCTTGCCTTATCTGACTGATATCATCAGGATAAAGATGTCTAGATGTTTATAACCAGTGTAAATGGTGTCTAATCTACACTTTTAGATTCCCATTTATCTCTGTGATGTGCACAAAGAAGCAGCTCAACAGAGCTGTATGATGGATGTGTTTTCAGCTAGTGGATCGTCTTTTATGAAAAAACAAGAAAACACTTTAGCGATGAGAAGGCTTTGTCATCTCTCTCCCCCTCCTGAACCCTCTTCTCTTATGTCCCTTTTTTATTCCCTCCATCTCTCTTTCCTTTATGGGAGATTATGTGGCTGTTTGATCTGCGGAGAGACGAATGACAGTGATTCTCCAAATCTAGCCCAGTATCAATCACACTCAGAGTCAAATACCAGCCGTGAGTGAGTGTGTCTGCAGGTGTGTGTGTCCACAGCAGTGTGTGTGTGCCCTGTCTCACCCATTAGGCCCCTGGGCTCAGTCACGCTGTGACAGAGGGCTTTGATCTTCCAATTCTATCACACACCTTTATCCCAACTCTCCCCCGTCTTGCTCTCTTCCTTATCATCCTCACTCTGACATTTTTTCCCTTCTCACAGCCCTGTTACACACACACACACACACACACACACACACACACACACACACACACACACACATCAGATCCACTGATCAGTTCCACGTACCACCTCATGGAGGCAGTCAACAGAAAAACAGAGTGAAACAAATGAGTAAAATGACAAAGAAAGTAGATTTAAAGAAAATTTATATCGAGCCCTGCAAGTGTCAGGTGGTAAAATAAGCCCGTAACAGATTTATTCTGTTTTTTCTTTTTTTGTGTGTTGCAAATCAAATACGTTTTAAGATCAGACAAATTATGTTTTCATATATTAAGGAAAACGAGCTCTCCAACCCAAATAAATGGTACATTTGTTGAATTAAATTGAATGTACGGGACCAGTCTTACGTATTAACAAATACCAAACACTTTAACATTTATAGCCTAAATTAGTTTGTAATTTCTATGGACTTTAGGTTACCTAAAACAATAAAAACAATAAAAAAAATATGAAATACAAAACAAATCAAACCACAATACTCATTAAAGTCTATCAGAACAATAACTTGCAATACCACCAAGAGACAGCTGAGTTCAATTTACAAGCCTCATCCGGGCCTGAACCCTGGCTGACCTGTAAAATCAAGATATCGCTAAAACGGGATCTGTAGGACAACGCATCCTCCCATTACATCTGTACCCCTTTTCCACCAAAGCAGATCGGAGTCTGTTCCAGTTCCTGAACATGATTTCGAACCAACTCAGACACCGCAGAATACTTGGTTTTTCTGTGCGAAGCATGACACCACCCGTGGGCGGGTCAAAGCTGGAGACGATAGTTACAACTATGGCGGCATATTATCCATTTCCATATGAACTGCAGTGTTTGGATGCTCTTTTTGCATTAAAAGGAACATCTGTCAACAGAACAAACGCTTGCAGATCATCAAGCCCCACCATCTTGCTAATACACTTTCCTTCCACGTTATACAACGCAGAAGGAAAGAGCATGCTGTTGATGACACAAAAAGTGGTTGAAACGTGCATCGCTTCCCAACAAAACACCCAAGTGTGATGGCACCCAAACCAAAGTGGTTCAAGAGGAAGGGTTCTTTCAGTGGAAAAACGCCTCTGGAGTAAAACGAACAGCATTGTAGAACAAGAACCTCAAAGCTACAGCGGGGTGGTCTGGGGTTGATTTGTTGCTGAAGGACCAGGACGGCTGGCTGTAATATGTGGAAGTAGGAATTCTGTGCTCTAGCAGAAAATCCTGAAGGAGGATGTCTGACCATCAGTTTGTGACCTTAAGCCCAAGCTCACTGTGGTTCTGCAGCAGGACAATGATACAAAGCATACCAGCAAATCCCCCTTTAATGCTGCTGATGCTGGAAAACCCTCCAATGTGTCTCAATTTGAACAAATCTGCAAAGCAGAGTGGGTCCACATTCCTCCACAGTGATGATAAGGACTCATTACAAATTATCACAAACACTTGATGGTGGCTGTTGTTGCCAAGGCTGAACCAACCAGTTACTAGGTTTAATGGGTAACTACTTTTTCACATAGGGCCATCACCGTGTGATATTAAGATTTCATCTCTCTGATCTCTGTTTTTGGCACTTACTGACCTCTGTACTTTTCAGAAAGTAAGGAATCAGACAGCAGCAGCAAGGAGAAACAACAGAGACGTGAGGCTGCTGCATCAAATGAGAGAAAAGTGAAAAGGGTCATAAATGCTGGACAGACAGAAATAGTCAGCAGCCCCTGAGGCTGGAGTCTCACTACAGTATCAGTAACACAGGGACAGATGCAGGCATGTGGATGAGGCTTTGTGAACATGTTTGTGTGCTTGGTGTGGGTTGATGCCACATCAAAAGGAAGAAAGTCATGTCAAAGGAAACCTGGAAGTCACATCAAGTCAGTTTTTGTTAATCCATTTCAAAGTCTGTCCTCTAAAGGGAAAAAACCAAAAAAAAAAACAACAAAAGGCATGACAGCCTCCGTCGCGCTGCCGTCATTCACTTCTGAAAAACACTGCCAAAAGCTGCCATGTGCACACAAATCCTCCCACACAAACACAAACATGAGCAGCGCTCACTCCTGCAGCTCAGGTACAAAAGAGAAAAACCACGTCTGGCTTTCAGGCGTCTCCTCCTCAGGTCTGTCTACCCAGAAGGCCCGGCGGGCGGCAGCACTGTCGACATGTTTGATCTTGGCAAACTCCCGCCGAGACCAACAAAGCAAGGCTCTCCTCCGCTATCCCACAATTCCACAGTGCTGTTTCTTCTTGCCTGGCAGGCCCACAGCCACAGCCCGCCATTCATTATGCACTCAGCAGGAACCCAGCAAAACTACTAAAGTCCTCGCTGTGCACAGGCTCATGGAGAAACAGCACACAGGACCTAAAACTTCACTACGCAAAGCCATGTGTGTTGACTCGATGGTGTGCTAGCAGTCTGCTGTAAAAATATTTATGTGTTTCCTAGGCGGGGGGTAAATCTACTTCCTGTTTACCTGCAGCAACCTGGAGTTCATTCTTCCTCCTGCCATAAAAACTCTTTTCCTGCCTTGAACCGAGCCCGTTTCCTGAGAAAATCTTTAATTGAAATGATTTTTATAAGCACTCTAAGCCGTTGCATGATAATTAATCACAACATGATTTTCAAAATGGGAGAAAAACAAGCCGGCTGCATTATGGGGCAGCTGTACAGTTAATAACGCAAATCTGAATTGGATGTAATTTCCTGATGTTTGATTATAATGAAGTTAAAGTTTCTGTGAGCTTTGAGGGGCTTATTATCGGCTCGTGCTGCATGTGGGGTACACTTCAAATAAAGTGTCACCATTTGTTTTCAATTATCTTCAGTAAAATGCACGTTAAATGCATACATTCAAAAAATCGATTAGGATTTAATTTACATATTAATGTGCAACCTGAGTTCCCTGCTAACACTGCTAATAATGAGCTGCTGAGCCACCGTGTTGTTGATGTTTAAGAAATACATGGCTGTGAATAATAGCTGCTATAAATAGCTTCATTTATCTGGATTTGGGCTGCTTGAACTGAAGTTATTGTATCCAAAGATCAGAATCTGCACTGATTTGTATTTCTAAGTCTGGGATTGAATTTGATTCTTCAGGAAATGTCAGGAAAAGCCTCCGATTTATTTATCTTCGACTAGGCCATTCTAACTCATGAATCAGTTGTATTGGCTGTATGTTCAGGGTGGTTGTCCTGCTGGAAGGTGAAACTCCAACCCAGTCTTAAGGTCTTCTGCAGCCTCTTATAGGTTTTCTTCCAGGATTGTCCTGGATTTAGCTCCATCCAACTCGTGTGGACAGATTCTCCCACCTGAGGGTATGGATCTCTGCAGCTCCTCCAGAGTTACCACCGACCTCTTGGCTGCTTTTTTGATTAATGGTCTACTTGCTCAGCCTGTCAGTTTAGGTGGATGTCCATGTGTTGGTAGGTCTGCAGTTGGTCCATCCTCTCTCCATGTTCAGATGATGGATTGAACAGCGGAATAAATACTTTTTTAAGGCGCTCGATCAACTATGATGGATAAATATTCAGATTATCATCAAGATTTAATCAGTTTGGCCTTTTAATAAGGAATGCATGAAAAGTTAAACCCTTTTTAATTAAAAAAACCCAACAAGCTAAAGTATTTCTAAACAAAGCCTGACAGGTCATCTATTTTAAATGACCAACCACCTGATATTTCTGTGGGAGCAAACATGAGTCAAATCATGAGGTCTACCATCAGAGGGGAGGGATCATAGAAGAGCAAGGATGGATTTTATGACCTTCCCATTATAGGACAGCTTCTTTAATCACCTCCTGTTTCCTGGCCGGGGTGATGTGTCTATCTGTCGGACCAGCTGATGAAATGTCACACACCAGCAGCCGCTCCACCCTCGGCTCCTTGCAGCTTTTTATCATCTTGTTCAGACAGTCCCAGCAACCTGACCTGCATCGAGGCTCTCCATGGCCCCCATCCCACCCCTGGGCTCACCATTAAGTAGTTCCTCTGAGTGTTCGAGAAACTCTACACTTCCCAAATGTTAATGCTTCTGGGCTAATGTTCACAGACATCTTCCTGTACGACACTGGTGCATAGAAAGGTCAAAGGTCCTGTGGTCCTGGGGCTGGAGGACTTACTCTGAATCATGCTGGGAATAGCATGAGTGTGCTCTGAGTAAGGAGAAAGGATGCAACATCTGTGCACCTTTTACCAGCCGCTGGCAGCCTCAAAGCGACGATCAAGCTCAAGAGAAAAAAACCTGAATGCAGTCCTCCTCAAACACACACCGTCATGCTGCACAGAAGGCAATCACACACGCTTTCTCCTCCGTCTGCAATGAAGGTGTGACGGAGCGCCGCTGGGTCAAAGTCAGACAGATGGCCCTCGCAGTCGGTGCTCAATATCGATGACCCAGACCATACGACCACACACACACACACGCACACACACACAGACGTAGCTCGAAGGGAAAAAAAGCACCCACCAAGGCGTGTAAAACCACACGTATGACCTCCAGACAGTCATCACCACTGATGGAAAAAAGACGTTTTAGAAAACACCCCTTGATCATTTATTTTTACTTATTTATCATGTCTCCTTCAGGAGAAATAATCATTTTATCAACCAGCATGTTTCATTTATTTTTTATTTTTTTCGCTTTTCAGATCAGCAAATTTACAATTTTAGACATCTGAATTTTTGTAATGAACCAGTTTTACTCTAAATTATATTTAAAACCTTCCAATAAAGACGTTTAGTCAAAACAGAGCAGGTAAGCTGAAAAAATGAAAGGTAGCTAATTTTTCAGGTTTTGGTTGGGGTTTTATTATACTTTATAAATAAAGTTATAAAAAATGAAAAATAATATTTCCGCGGAAACACATTTTTAGCTGGAACATACACTGTTAGTGTATTTGAACATAAACAACTGTTGAGACATTGCTGTACTAAAGAATGTAGATTGAATGTGTTTGGAGAAAGAGTCCCAAAATGCTTTTTATTGAACGCGACTCAACAACAGACATGATTTCATTAGTAAAATATCCAAAGATCTGATTTAGATCTGAGATGTGTGAATCAGACCTTTACTGGCAGAGCTGGATCCTCCGATACAAAACCTGTTGTGTGTTGTTCAAAATCTTGTTTAGATTTAGATGTCTGTTGGCCTTTTCAAACCAGATTATAACTTCAGCCAAAGTTTCTAGACCAGATATCTGCGGTTAGTCATGCTTCTCAAACTGTGGTTCCACTGGTGCTGCCTGGACCGCCTGTTCAATCTAATTTAAATTTGTACAGCACCGGTTTACTACAGAACAAGAGAAACAGGTCCGGTTCAGTTATATTGAGTCCATTAGGTAGCGATGTCAGCTAATGATGTATTTCTCTTCATTTCATAATTCAAAAACTGTAGCTCCATGTTCCCTAAATGAGGTTTTTAGTGCTATACACTATTTAATGAGGTACAAATTATCAGGAGCACAACTAACACTTGTAAACAAGGCGGCCATATTGGATTTTGAGAATAGGGTTGGATGCTGAAACCTTTCACTTTTCGTTAATTTTTCCAACTTTGAATGTGGAAACTTAAACAGTACAGATGGAACTTATGATGAAGCAGCATCTTTCTACCATCCATGTAGGCCATTGAAGACAAATGCTTTTGTTTTTTTTATTGGCAGAAATTGCCAAGAAAAGTCCAGTTCCTGTCAAATAAATAAGTGTCAGAGAGGTGCTGCTTGGACAAGTTTGAGAAGAACCTCTCAACCAAAAACTGCTCAATGGGACAATAGCAAAGGTCTTAAAGCTTTCTGGTCAAATGGGTTTGGAGGTGGATTGTCATGCAGTTTGGATTTTAATCCACATTTAAAAAGAACCTTTAAGGCTTTTTTAAAATACTTGCTTATAGACATCCTGCATCGAGTTATCTTATGCTGCAACGTCTCCTCTCATCTTTCTGTCCTCCTCAGGTAGGAGAGATTAAACATGTAGAAAGTAGCCAAACACCTTTCTTTTTCTGTGTCACTTCTTTGTGATCTGTTCTCAGTTTGTAATTCATGTTTTAATGTGCATTTGTTCTGCATGTTCCTCTTCACTGTACACATGAGCCTCATCAAGGGCTTCTGATGTGAAATCAAGGTTTTCTGATTCACAAGAATTTAAAATTAGATTAATAATATCCGGTGAATATGTGTCTGCTTGGATTAAAGTGTGCGGCAGCCAGTGTGAGCTGATCAAAGCTTCAAAGAGACCCAGATGCTGATATCAGACCAAATCCTGTCGGATCGACTCAGGTCTCCTCCGTGTTTCAGAGGCTTGTTGGCTGCCAGCGCAATTTTGTTTTATAGATTAAGTTAAACTTAGCTTTTCAAACTAATTCTGCTAGTTTCACTTCACCTGACGTCCTGTCAACACTTTTCCCACTTTTGGTAATGCTGATATGTGAAAACCCTTAAAACAAATCCAGCTTTCATTGCAGCAGCATAACCCCGCAAAGAAAATTGTAAAGAAATAATTGCACTTAAAACAATGTTTTAAAAATGATGTAACTAAAGCTTTAGTGCTTATTTATAATTTATAACTGAGTGTCTGGAAGCTTTTAACCATTAAAGAAAGACGTCCATCTTCCAAATATGACCCAGAGGCTCATTCCTGTTAGTCACTCCTCTAAATAGGAAAGACAAGAAAACATGTCATTCAAATATAGCAGATGTGCAGATGTGAATTAGGAAGGAGATACAAGAAAATAAATCCCCTCACCTAAACTTCCCCCAGAGTCAGAGTGATATTTTAATAGTTCATCTTAACATCTGTTGGAGAGCAGAAACAGTGGCATCTGGGAGTCCCCACATCTCAATGACAACCATTACCCATGATCCACAAGCCGACTGGTTGTTTGAGAGACATATAGGGAAAAAGCCGTTTCTGTCACACCATCACAAACATAAATGAATGGAGTTTGATCTGGACTAAAACAATGACTCTACCCACTGTTAAGTATGGTGAAGGATGCATGATGCCGTGGGCCTGTTTCTCTACCATGGGAACCTTGTTAGAGTGCATGGCATCAAATACCAGGGCCCTTCCAACAAAAATCTGGATGCTTCTGCCAGAAACCTGAAAATGGGTTGTTTCAGGAGGATAATGATCCAAAACATGATCACAGTTCCGCAGACACTGAATCAAGCTTTCTCCTTGGTTATCTCAGTCCCCCCGCTAAATCATATAAGGAACTGTTAGCTGAGCGGTAGAGCAGAGAGGATCAGAAAGGAACCAAGAGTCTGGACCATCTTGGGAGACTCTGCAAACAGAAATGGTTAAAGATCCCCGTTTCTCTCTTTCTTTCTGTATGCTCTAACCTTGTGAGATGTTACAGGAGTCTTAGCACCGTCCCATTGGCTGGACCTTCCTCAAAGTGAGATTGTGCTACTGCACTAGAAGATGAATTTGTTTTGTTGATTTTTACTCATCCTCACCAGGCCTGCTAATAATAGTGGAGGAAGCATTATAACCTGACATTGTATAAAGCACTGTCACCCAGATAAAGAGCTACTTCAGGACTTTTTCTCCCTTTAGCAAACAAGTATAAATCAAGCTGTTCTGTACGATAGCCCACGCCTTAGCAGCAGTTACTCTTAATTATCCCCACTTCATTTAGCTTGGTAAACAATTAACCCAACATGACTGTGTGAGCAGACGGATTGAGGGATCTGGTATTAGCTATGACGTGTCTCCTCCACCCTGAGTCCTCTAAGTGTTTAACACCGTTAGCCTTCATTTACACTCTTCTCTCTCCTCCGTCCAATTCCTCCTGCAAATCAATACTCTCACACTGCGCCACCAACATGCAGAGAAAAGATGGGTAAGGGAAGTTAATTTAAAAACAGGCAATTAATATTTCTTTTGTTAAATAAGAGCACAGACACGTGTGTGTGCAGAGTCACTTTGATGAGGTTTGGCTTCCTTCAGCTCTGTTTGCGATAGCATTTGGGTTTTACTACGCCAATTACAGCCTTTAATTGAATTGATTTCGATAATGAGCCTCTGTAATGACACCGCTGTGGGAATGTGTGTGTGTGATGAATGAGCCGCTGCTGTTTTTTATGGACTTAAATGATTTGTAAAGAGGCGGACAGCATTTACAGATGAGGACACAATCGCACACACGCTGCTGTGAAAGCTGCCGACCGGTCAGCCTTTTTATAAAGCATTTGTCCGAGCTCCAACCCCTTCAGTGTGTTGCATAATATCCTCCAGGCTATAACACATGAATGTTTGATGACATACAGCTCACTACATGGTAAATTTAATACCCTTTGCTGTGGGTGTTTCATCCATTTTGGACTTAACAGCACCTGAATCGGCTCCTCAGTTACGGCGGTCAGGTTCCTCGGTCAGTCTGAGCTTGCCTCCTTTCTTCTTGTTGCTGTCGGCTCGTCAGACTCCAAGTGTTGAATGGAGGGGAGCTAT
The DNA here is from genome assembly GCA_036250325.1 of Characodon lateralis. Classification (NCBI taxonomy): domain Eukaryota; kingdom Metazoa; phylum Chordata; class Actinopteri; order Cyprinodontiformes; family Goodeidae; genus Characodon; species Characodon lateralis. Next base: position 12,562 of record JAHUTJ010018320.1, read on the forward strand.
TCTGATGGAGCAGTGATATGTGTAATAGGCTTGCACCTGAACAAACAACCCAAATTGACTTACAAGCCAGCTTACAACCCTCCTTCTCCTCCTGACTGCAATACTATCAGCCTCTTGAACAATAAAACACATCTCCAACTCAGTGGAGGAACCTGATGGGAACTGATCCTATTCATGTTTTAGTTACAGTCCTGTGAAAAAGTAGTTGCCTCCTTACAGATTTTTTTAATTTATTATTTGGTGTCACCAGTAGATGTTTCGAAATGTTTCAGATCATCAAACAAATTATAATATCAGACAAAAATAACCTGAGTAAATACACTTGAACAGAACCTATCTGATGACAGAACAGTGGAGAACCTTCCCAGGACTGACCGACCTACCAACATTACTCCAAGAGCTCATCAACGACTCATCCAGGAGATGCAGAAGAACCCACACCAACATCTAAAGCTCTGCAGGCCTCACTGCCTCAGTTAAGGTCAGAGCTCATTATTCAAATATAAGAAAGAGAAAATGGGGAAAATTTGTCTCAGTGAGAGATTTCCAAGGCCAGAAACACTTCTGCCCCAAAAGACCTAACTCATATTTACCAAAAAAACAAAACAAAAAACATACTTACGATACTCAAGACTTTTGCGAAAATATTCTGTGTACTGACGAGAACCTTTCTGGGAGACGTTAGTCATGTTACATCTGGAGTACAGTCAAACATGGTGGTGGTAGTATGATGGTCTGGGGTTGATTTGCTTCTTCAGAACCTGGACGTCTTGCCGTAACTGTTAGAACAATGAATTGTGCTCTCTGCCAGAACATCCAGAAAGCAGAATGTTATAGAGCAGGGCACTGATATGAAGCATGCCAGCAAACATTTCTGCAAAGAAGAATGGGCCAATATAACACATTGACAGTTATTACTAAGCCATTAACGCCTGTAAAATACTAATGTGACAAAAAAGCAAAAACAGAAGAAATCTATAGGGGGGTAAATACTTTTTTCATAACAAGCACATTCAGAAGTTTTAAGTTGTTCAGACTCCACATTAGTTCAAAGATGGGTTGACAGGATCTGCATCTTGGAAAACCAATGCAAGGAAAAAAAATGTAATCTTGTGTACATTAGGCTGTAAAAGTCGATGCAGTTCAATGAAAATCTGAGGACATAAACAGCGAGACAGCTTGGCAGCATGTAATCAGCGTGCATGCATGCATGCATGCAGAGCTAGTTACAGTAAGTACCATGAATGCACACAACATTTAAGGTCACAAACTACATGAGTGATTTCTGGAACAACAGCTTTTTCACGCTGCATTTTCTGGGGATGACAACTGATTTAAAAATCACTTTTAAATCAAAAACAACCCTCAGGTTTTACGCAGATGATATTGCTACCATGCATGAAAACAGCAGACTATTGTACCAATTTAACTATGACCGTCAACCAGAGTCAGTTCATTTTCAGCAGTCTGATAAACATCCAATCCAACATTTGAAAGATTTCATTTTTATTCGTTATGTCAGTGGTTAAAAAAGTGTCAAATTTGCCCAAATAAAAACAGGGTTTGTCTGAGTGGGGGTTTAGAGTAAAGGTAAAAGAAGGATGAATGCTGTAAAAGAAACATACATTTTTGAAACATTAGGTTTGCTAATTAGCCCACTGTTCCAAAACATTAAAGCTAATGATGATGTTTTAACAGCTAATATAACAGCATTTGGGTTTTTGGGTTTACTTTGTAAATCCAGTTATCCAGTAACTTGGAGGATGTTGTTGAGGTTACAGCAACATAAACAGAAGTTTTTCATTCAACGTTTTCAATTAACATAGTCAAGACTGTTACTACAAGGTAATTACCTGGTAATAACTTAGAATATTACCTTATTATATTTTTACCACAAATTGCCTTATTGTTACGGTAATATTACAAATTATGATTACACAATATTTATATGGCAGTAACCTGGGTACATATTAAACATTATTTGATTTCAGTATTTGTTACCGTATCATCAAAATCTGTTATTAGCATGTAATTACATAGTAGGAACTTTCAATATTACATTTTATTAATCTTTTTATTATGAAACAATTACGCCATTAGTATTACTAAAGGGTATTACCAACAAGTAATTACAAGGCAATAACTTGATACCATCCAATTTTTACACTTTTACTATAAAGCAATTAATTTTTACTACCAGGTAATTATATAGTAATAATTTAGGTAACTATATGATATTATCAGTTATTATGCTTTCAAACTTTACTTTATTACAAGCTGTTACCACTACATAATTAACTCATGTTTATTACCATGTGACTGAAGTTTGTTATTAATTAGAACACCATAACAATTTTGGCTATCAATTTAAATAACAGTTTTCATTTTGTATTTCAGTTTCACAGGTTATTAAATGAGGTCTGTACCTCAGGGTATTTCAGACTAAATGAATTTTAAGGAAAGAAAAACAGTAAACTCTGTCCGTAGGTTCACCTCTTTGCCTTACAGAATAACCGTTAGATACAGATGTAGGATCCAGTAAATCTGACACAGTATCCTGTATTATTTTCCTCGTTTAAATTCCTCTTTTGGAAAGTCATCGGATGGAAAAGCTGGCTGGATAAAGTGGAGAGCGAGTGGGACCAATAAATATTTAAAGCAGGCAGATTGGGCATTAAATTTATTTGCCTTTCAAATGTGTTTGGTAAAACAGGGGGCTTGTTTACAGCTTATCTGCATGACTGACCGCTTGGGATTCGCTCCTCTAAGACACCAGATCTAACCAATGAAGTTAGAGAGATGAAATGGGCTCCTAACCAACAGAAATGGTTGTTTAAACACTTTATAACAAAATACAGGGGTTGGACAATGAAACTGAAACACCTGGTTTTAGACCACAATAATTTATTAGTATGGTGTAGGGCCTCCTTTTGCGGCCAATACAGCGTCAATTAGTCTTGGGAATGACATACAAGTCCTGCACAGTGGTCAGAGGGATTTTAAGCCATTCTTCTTGCAGGATAGTGGCCAGGTCACTACGTGATACTGGTGGAGGAAAACGT
>JAHUTJ010018321.1:0-15619 GCA_036250325.1 Characodon lateralis
GTACATTGTAAATTGTAAATTTGTATATCCTGTAATGCAAAAACAGAACAAAAGAGCAAGTGTACCGAAGTCAAATTCCTTGTTTGTATGCACGAACTTGGCAATAAAGCTGATTCTGATTCTGGTTTTGGAAATTGTCCCCTTCGTGGTCTTAAATTCCCTTGTGGATTATGTTTTGCACATGTTAAACATGTCTTACAAAATTATTTTTTTTTGGATAAGAATTAAATCCATATGTTATATAATATTTATGTATCTGTCCTACCATTCCTCCCTGTTGAGACATGTGAAACACGATGGCTCAACCCGCCGCCCATTTATATAGGTTATTTGGTAGGACAGGTTTATTATCTGGTCAAATATAGATTTCATCTTTTGGGTGACAGAAAAATCTCCTTTTGTGGTAATTCTCACTTCAACTCATTTGAGTGGAGAATTCTTGCCTTTGCATGCACAAAAGTTAGTCACTTTCCATCCTACTGCTTTGGTATGAGGCAAAACCTGGTGGTTTAAATCCTCCATTCATTTCTCACATGCACACATTTTTAAACGCGGAATTTTCTTAGTATTTTTGTTTAAATACTTAAACAAAAGTATTAAAGTATTTAAATACTTAAACAAAAGACGACTCCGCCGTCCTGAAAACACGGAATTTCAGTATTACTTCTTAATACTTAAGATGACTCCGCCGTCCCCTAAACACGGAATTTCAGTATTACTTCTTAATACTTAAGAGGACTCCGCCGTCCCCTAAACAAGGAATTTTTTGTATTACTTCTTAATACTTTTTCAGGACTCCGCCGTCCTACTTTTACCTGTTAGGGCCTAGCATTCACAGAGCTTTATTTCACGCAATGACCCTCAGTAATTCGTCACACTTTTTTAATCCAAACTCAATTCACCACTTTGTCTTCTCCTCTTTCTCACAGTTCCATCAGCCGTCAGACGCCAGCGGGCGGGCCAAGATCCAGTCCCGGAAAGGGTCTGTGAGTCTCCCTGATGAAGACTGCCATGCGCACGGTCTTTACTGGAGTCCACCAACCCACTGGAATCCTCAGGCGTAATTGGAATCCGGCTCGAAGGACCTAATTAATGTCAGGTTTAAACAACCTAAAATACTTATGACATCACAAAAGAAGAGAAAGACAAAGAATTTGTCATTTCACTCGCCGCGAGGAGAACGGACAGAGATGTGCTTTCAGTTACAAATCTCCTACCGCTCTGAAAACCATCTGTCCGCTCCTCGCTTTTTATTATCTTTTGGGGGTCCCTGATTACAATGAATGTCGCTCTCTAAGGATGGGAAAAACAGCTGCATCGTAAACAGGTCATAAACACCATTATCTTGTAACAACACACTTCAACAGTCTCCCCCATCCTTAAAATCAGTTGTGTCATCTGTTCAGCGCAATCAGCCTTCATCTTTATGACATCCTCATCTGTGACTGCTTCCTTCCCGGCTCCACCTTTGATCCTTGCCTGCAGACAAACTCATCACATCTTACTCACACATACATCATGAAAGGTTATAAAGATCAAATGGTCAAGTTAAAGAAAAGGAAAATATATAAGATAAATCTATATTCAATTATTCCAACAGTATATTCAATGCCCTATTTGTGTCGGGACCTTTTAGTTGATGGTGATGCGTAAGGAACACAAGTAGATCATGGAACAATAGTATAAGCTAAAATGGGATTTAGTCCTTAGTAACTACGTTTCTTATTGTAGTCCCTATTGCCTGTTTTACTTAAGTTAGTCTGGTTCTTTCTGCTGTGTGTGCGATTTACTTCCTTTTTTCTGTCACTCCTGCATACAAGTTTCTGTATCCTTGTTTCTTTGTTTTTCTACACTAATCATGCTGAGTTGTGTTTTGTTTTGGTGGTTTTTCTGTTTTCTACTCTCAGTTTTTTGGTTGACTTCATGTGATTCTCTTTCTCTATTCTTAGGTTTCTTACTCAGCTGCTCCCACTCTGTTAATTAGTCTCCCACACGTGTCGTGTTCCACTAATCACTTCTCAATTTATGTTCCTTTTTGGTTAATTTAGTCTCTCCTGCTTGCTACTCTCATGTCTCGTGTTATTCTCTTTTGTCTCTGGTCTTGAGATTTATCTTCTGCTCTTCATTTTATGTTTTTGATTTGATTTTGTAAGATTTCTGTTTTAATTATTGATTGCATTTTATTACCTGCTTCATTTCTGCCTGCATTTTTGTCTCCTAGACAAACAATACTCACACAAATAGAGTTATGAAGACACATTCTGTCATCTTCTGAATGTACTATGTAGCTGATGTTACTCTTTGTTAATACAGAATAAAAAATATCTGAAACAACTTGAAATTAACAGGTTTGATGGAATCCCTTATTATATATTCAATAGTTAACATATATCAGTCTTTTGAATACTGATTCAGCTGAATAATTTATGTGACTCAACAAATTTGCCAAACATAGCAAAACGGGCAAAAAGAAAAACAAATGGTACCCTTAATGTGTGGCAGTGTAGTGGGGGTAAAAACAAGTTATAAGTAAATTAAAGAACTAAATATGTGCAAAGATGGAAATAAGTCACCCCAACATTATATTTCTGTTTATATCCCTTATTTATCTTTTTGTAAGTCCGGTAAGGTTACTTCAGTTCTTCATTCAACACAATTCAACTTGCAGCCGTCAGGGGCGCCAGTCACATTGGTGGCATAGAGTAGGCTTATGAGCACACAAGAGAAAAAATCTTAATGTCAAAATGTTAAAGCAGGCTCAACATGTGTCTTGTTTGTTCTGTGCTGCAGGTCAGTAAATGTGTCTTTTAATGCATGTATTAGTGACTTTTAAAAGATTCATATATTATTTGATTGGGGGTCAAAATAATAATCTATATACTAACTCATGGTAATGCAAGTGTACTTTGGTGTTGTGTGTAAGGCTAACTCAGAATTAACTGAAATACTAGTAAACTCATTTTGAACCTCTGAAATATGCATTTATTAAAATGGTTTTCATATAAAATGATGTTGTTTTAGGCATTATTTGTTGCAGACTTTTTATGATGTATTGCAAAAACCAGAGACACTATAATGTGATTCAATGAGTGACTAAAGGGTTGGCTAAAGGCTGCCTATGTGTAAAGCTTGGTAAAAACGTACACCAATAAAGGAGCATTACACTTTATCTTTTTTTTTTTAAGTTAAAGCGTAAAAACATAATTTTGCCATGTGAGATAAGTTGTTATTTTAATTTGGTAAAAATAATGGAAACAGTTAAAGGTTGAAATGCCTAAATAGTAAAATACATTTCACATGTTCACAATGAAATTGTAAAAACTGTTAAAAAACTTTAAAAACTTCTAGAAGCAAATTCAGAATTTATGTTGAAAACTAAAAATGCAAGCGGTCTGAAATTCCATGTCATATAGATTACTTAAAGCCATCGGTGAAAAGGTTTTGTAATGTTAAAGTGGTCAAACTAACTATGTTAGAGTGAGCATGTTAAAAAACACTCTTGTTCTGTTAAAAATATATTATGGCCATGATCTTGTTTTCATGTATCACAGCCTAAATCTAAGGCTGTGATACATGAAGAATTGTATGTGGAGTGATTTCATTCGGGTGGAGAATAAACCTTCATGTTGAAATGCTAACGCAGGGACAACATGTGTGCCTAATATGTTCTGTTCCATGGCATTACCTGTTTAAAAGCCAACAATCAGTTATCCTCAGACTATCAAAGGTTGACATGTAATGGCAGCACTTTTTGCAGCAGAGACTGCCAAGGGTTCAATTCTTGGCAGCAGAGACTGCCAAGAATTGAACCCTGTTTATCTCAGTGAAATGTTTCCATCTGCCAATAGGAAGTCTGACCAACTCTTTGAGATCAAGCAGTTCAAGGTCCCTAGGGTCTGAAGGGAAGCACTGCATCTTTGGGCTCATGGAGGCCCATTTGAGAATAGTACAATGATCTGTGACTGAGCCTGAGTTTTGTGAGACTAGTCATTATGTTTTGCTCCAGGATGCCATTATAGTATTGAGACTTTATTGTGCCCTACCCAAATTTGTTTTCCTGTGCTACTGTAGATACAAGAAAACAGAACTCCCCCATGTTAGATAGCAAGTAGGGCAAAAGCTTAATTTTTCCTCAACTGATTTGGCTGACCCAAAAGCCTCCAGTTGTATCTTGTATGTTCACAAGATATTTTCCATAAAGCATTGTCAACATGCCTTCTGGTTGTATCTGGTCTGGCTTTTTGAGCTTTTTAGTTGTTGTTTTTTTACTGTCCTATCAGCAGTGGAGCCCCCTCTTTGGTCTGCTTCCATGAAGTCAATTTTGGTTTAAAATGTCATATATGATGTGATCTGAAAATAACGTACCTAGACCTCAGAGTTAAGATCAGAGGTTCTGGGATGGTTTGCTCTGGCCTGTTTCTACCATCAGTGCTATCTGTTTGGTCAACCTGGGGTTGCATTTCATTTTGCTTATTTGTCCTGGGAGGTAGGCTAAAGACCATGAACCTCATACTTTTTAATATTATGGGAGTTGTGTTCACAGGAACATGAATCTGCTTGGAGAAGTTTTCTCAGCCTTTACCTTTAATGTAGATATTTGTATCCTTCTTCCTGAAGTTTCCTTTCTCTGGTCTATTTTCAATGTGGTGCACACACCAAACTACCAAGCAAGATGTTTGTTTTCTTGGGGTCTTTGGACCCAAAAATGCAGATGGCCTGAAGGTTGCTATTAAGCAACCTGGACTTCCGTTACAGCTCAGCAGTGCCACAGGCTGATTGTCTCCATGCCACAGCGCACAGAAATCAAGATACTTTTCAGATGCCTGGCATTTCTGTTTGAAATGTTATTTTTTATTGATCTCATGTAATGTTCTAATTTTGTGAGAAAACTGAATATTCGGTAATTTGCATTATTTGTAAGCAATAATTATAAAAATTACAAGACATAGAGACTTGAAATATTTATAATTTAATTAACAATTTGTAAATGAGTGACAAAAAGTATTCACACTTGTCATAATATTGAATTTTTTGTAATATACCTGTATAAACTCTTTCATATTTTTTTTTTCTAGTTTTTATTGAAAACCTTGATTAAGGGAGGATTGTTATGTTGAGTTTTGTATTTGGGTTAATTTGGGTTATTTTGTTCTGTCATTCTCGCCCAGTGAATTCTCCTAGTTGTGCAAGTTTTCAAGTCCCACACCTGAATCTCATCAGGCATCTACTGGAGTTAGATCCTCCTTTTGCTTTATATCCTGATACTATCTGCTAGAAACGTCAAACGTGATTATACAATTATCAGAATAGGAAGCATACAGAACGGAGTCCCAAAAGGAGTTGCAAAAGTTTTAGACCTGAATGAACAAACATGATCAAATTAAGGAGATTCAGCTGTGCCAGCCATGCACTTGCTGTTGTGAATAAGGAAACAAAAATTACTCGAGTATAAAAACCTAGTTTATAATTGCAGTAGACATACTCTGTGTAGTCATGGATCAGAAATGAACATTCATGAATGGCTCATGAGCTCTAATGCCTCTTTCAGCATTATTGTCCCATTGTGGGTCCCCTGTTCATACTGTATGCGCGACAAATTAAGGACTTCCTCACCAATGGGATTCAGAGTTGCTACTGCTTGGGTGGAGAGCTTTGATTGGCTTTGTGAATCATAGTCTGGGAGAATGTAGGGTAAGTAATCATGTTTCAAGTAAGTAAGTCACTTAGGATGTTGCTGCTTTCATGTTGTATTCTTTCTTAAATATACAATAATGGATAATCTCTTTCAGGCCCTTAGGATGTCTTCAGGCCCATTTTCAGATCTGGTGTTGGAAATAGAAATGATGTTCGAAAATTTGTGGGGTGAACAGCAACATAAAGCTTTCATGAGTGTTTACGTTCTGGGATCAAATGCTTAAATGTTGAAGCTCATTAATTCTGAAATTAAATGAATATAGTTCTTGACAATAAATATATACTGTAACCAGAAGTATTTTTGTAAAGGAAAAAAAATTATAATTTAACTCATATTTTATTCCCCAAGTTAGGTTTTACAATATGTGGAACAAATGCATGTTTTCATATGCTCTACTGGAATTTTACAAAAATTAAAGTTGTTTCATCAAGATAAGTGGTAGGTGGTACCAATCCTCTGACAAGAGCTGAAGTATTACGGAACAGAGCACAATGATGGAACAAAAGAAATGCCTTTTAAATCACTGGACTGAAACAGATTGATGGGGTGTAATGGTAAGAAACCCACTCATATTTTAACTATGCATTAACCTCACCTGAAATTAATGTGTACAATATTTTCAATCATAGCAATGTTGAGAGATGTAAGGATGTTATAGTTCACTCTGGTGCAATTTGTTGTTGGATCATCTGGGTTAATCACATGGGTTTGAATGTTGGTATTGAATCAGGAATCATGATTCCAAGGTCTCAATAAAACCCCGATCCTATGAGTGCAATTGCTGTCTGTAGCTAATTTTATTTCAACTCAACCTTTATCAATCAACAATACACATTATTATCATATAGGACTAAGCTGGTTGCTGCTAGACCTTTAATCAACACTTTTTCTAAGGGCAGAAAGCTTATTCAAACAGTACCCACATTTTTTTATATAAAGATATTCAAACTGGGTTTAAATAGCTTCTGCTTGTGGTGAGTTTGTTTTTAATTTTGATGACAATAGTTTGGTTCACATGTGTCCATAATCTGCAGAGTGATGAATTCATGTGGAGATCTGGTCTCCTCATGTTTACCCAGCCTGTTTGCTAACAGTGCGAAGCCAACCACACATAAGATAGTACACACATACCCACAGTCAGTTTGGCAAAAAAAAATGCCACAGCAACAAAATGCAGCAAGACAAAAACAAACATTTAGAGCATTTTTAAGACAGCCATTTTTGTTTTTACTCAAGCACATTTTACTTTGAAGCTTTCAGCACTTAGGTAATCATGCGTCACAACATCCTGTTCAGGGTCAGAATCCTTCATCCTTTATATATAACCAGACAGAAGCAAATTAAAGTGAGGTATTTCTGTAGCTGGCATCAGTCTGTCCTGTCTTGTTTACCTTTATTTTAAATCTTGGTAAAAAATAGCAGTTTGATAATCGTTCTGATTTAAAACTGATGTTTTTAATGGCTTAGATGCCAAAGCGAATGGTGGGGACACTGTCTGATGATAAAGAAAGAAAAGTCATAAAAATGTGTCATCATAATTATCAGCAGTGTTATTTCAATTACATATTGTTTCATCATATTATAATAAAGAAATCAGAAAGAGATTTGCGAACCTCAACAATAATTGTACCTTGCAAGTTTATTGCAAGGTACCATGTTCGGATGCCTGAACGTGCCATGGTCATCCATTGGTTCAAATAATTATACGAAAGTATAAATACCTTGGAACTGGTGTCAGAAGGAGATGGGTTCTGTGTCACCAATATTAATGTGTGTTGGTAAAAATATGTACATAAACCCCAGGGTAAAATAAAGATGCTGGCTGAAGCTGGCGAAAGAGTTTATTTTGCCACCGTGAAAAGATTTGTGTAATAACAGGAGCCGAAAGGCCACTCAGAAAAAAAGGCCATTACTCCAAAAGCTACATAAAAAGCTAGGTCACAGTGTGCACATAGGAACGAAGAGCTTAAACGTGGGAGGAATGTTCTTTTTTCACTACACAAACTACCAAGGTACGTAAAACATGTTATAGTTTGTGATTTGAAAGTCTTTTTAAGATGACCCTTACCCCAGGAAAGGAGTGAACCATCTTTGTGATAATGAAATTCCCAAAATGAATCTGACATTACCTCAACAAACCACCAGTCCTGCTTTGTAGCAGCGGCCACAGATGTTCTGACTTCCTACCATGATCGAGAGACATGGCTAATAAGTTAGTTGGTAGCTCATAATTTGCTGTTTAACTATTATGGTCATGATTTGATTTTTAGATGGACCCAAAAGCAGGCATAAGCGGAGACAGGAGGTTGAAATAAAATGTCACACAATCACACAAGTAAACATTGATTTTTTTTTTTTTTTTTTTTTTTGTCTGAAGCCAAAAGAGTAAAGTCAAGAGTAAAAGAAAATGTTTTTCATCGTATTTTTACTGTTTTTATATGATTGATTGAGTTTTTCTTTTTACCACATGGATGTGGCACATGCACCACTTGCATGTATTAGTGGTCTTTGTAGACATTGCTTTCCTTATGATTCCAGCTGATTATAGTTTTACATTAAAGACATTCAAGCAGTGTCCAACCCCATTTGTGCCAAAACAAAGGTTTTTATTTTTTTTATTTTTTTTTCTGTTTAGAAGACTGTTTAGAAAAGAGAAACACATCAGGGTGAATAATACAAGAGACACAAATGAAGAAGGAGATTTACATTTTTGAGTATCCATTTGAATGTTGGTGTGTAACCCAGGCGCGTAGTTAGACCTGGGGTTCAGGGGGCTTCCGCCCCGGACTTCTTGATAGAAGAAATTTGGAAGTATTAAAAAGATGCAGCCACAAAATGGTATTGGACTTCACATTTTTATTTAAAAACAATCAGATTTTTTCAATTGTGTTCCATATAATCAGGTCCCGCTCCACCTCACTTGACAATGAATTAAAAGGAGAAGTCAAAAAATAACTATTTGCGCACTCGCGGCACCATGAATGCGCAACTACGCGTACAGGCAGAGACGGACTCCATTCTGAAGAAGTCCAGAACAGGAGTTTACTCCAGATCGACCAGCCTCCTTCATTACCCAGAAGGTTACATTGAGCGCCTCAAACAGGGATCATTTCAGAGCAACCGCGGAGCCAACTGGAGAGTGGGAGGCTGGTAGGTGTGTGTTCAGGAACAGGTGGAAGCAGAGCGGTATAACCCAGACGAAGATAGCTGTAACACCTGAATGCTCGGAATGGGCTGATTGCAAGTTACAGCTGATCTCTGATTCACTCAGCAAGACATGAGGTGGAGGTTCACTCTAATGAGCATCATTGGGGTCATGATGAGGGACTTTCACCTGAGCTACAGGTGAAGTTAAATGATCTCTGATAGAAAACAGCAGCAACCTTCTCTGTGAGCTTCTAGCCAGATTTGCATCATAATGTGAAAATATCTGGTCCTTTACTTCAGTCAAAATAAAAGCATTTAATCCTAACATATCTGAACAAATTACAAGGTCCTTGAGATCATCACATTGATCTCATGGCTGCAGCCAGTCTTATAGTCTAGTTCTAGATGTAGACAGAAAAAGTGTTGCTCAATAAACCAGGAAAATATCTCCTCCTGGTGCCAGTAAGACATAGTAGAAGGAGCAAAAGTAAGCCTCCCTTTTCTCTTTCATATCTTCTGTGCTGATTCTAAACACGCAGCTCTGGCTTTAAAGATGCAGTATAATTAAGAAATAAATCATAGCAATTAATCACAGGTGGACCATTGATTAGTTAACTATTTTATTTTTTCTGAATTACACATGTAATATTATATAAATTAAACTAATTAAACAAGGATATGATTTTACTGAAAGTGAGACATACAAACCATATGTATACAGTTATTAATAACTGTAATATTAGTACTGATAAGGTCCAGGATGAGGCTCTATGCTGTATTTTAAACACCACAGCTTACCACTCTTTCCTCTCAAAGTGTTTAATAGTAAGAACTGCAATAATGTCTCACTTTCTTAGTGCCCAACAATAGACTGTTGTAAATTGTTTCATTTATTATTATAAATTTCTCCAGAAGTGGAATGAAGGGCTGAAAAGTTTCATAAAAGAAGGAACAATTTTAATAAAATGTTTTGAAAGCTCTTGGCATAATAAAATAAGTGTTTTAGGATTTTACCATTTGACTAAGATTTAGGAAAATCAACTTTATACCACTTTCCTTTTTTGAAATATAAGAATAAAGACAATGGAGCCTCAGGAGTGGAACACTTTGATGAGAATGTAACGNAGGAAAATCCACTTTATTCCACTTTCCTTTTTTGAAATATAAGAATAAAGACAATGGAGCCTCAGGAGTGGAACACTTTGATGAGAATGTAACGTTTAAAAAGGTCATTTATGTAGATGACAAAAGAAGCACATTTATCTGGCCCAAAGTAAACATCTCTGAGTTTAAGAAAAACTTTTGTCAGCAAAAATTCAGATTAGGTTCTTTTCTAAATACCTCAAAATGTGTCATTATTTGCTTCAGCAAAATGGTTTTTCGTCAGGCCTAAACTCTTTTTCAGTTTCATTCAGCTTCTAACAAAAATAAAAAGTAAATTTATTGCAAACCTTTTATGTTTGATTCACAATAATTTACATTCAATCTAAAACCAGCCAAGACAGAGAACTGGTACAATGTGTCCTATATTATTTTAACTTTAAATTACCTATAAATTGTCTTATTGAAATCTAAATATTTTGGATTTGGGCTAAAGCCCCCAATGTTTTGAGACCCTAAAAACACCCCTGGACTGCAGGACATGTAGTGCCGGTGGGCCCCAGCCCTGCCTACGTTGAGCCCTGCATGTAAGACAAAACATTTCACCTTCCCCCATTTTGTACCCTTGGAAATCTGAGCATTTTTAGGTTAATGTCTCTTTGGGATTTAGCACAATACTTAATGAAGAATACGCATGAACTGATAAGCAATGGTAAAGTACAGTACATGGGTAAGTGGTTTGTCTACAGGAATTAAATGGAAGTGGGCTGGGTTGAAATGAGAACCCATAAATACTTTATGAGGGTATGAATTGGTGAAGGAGTGGACTCAGCAGGAGTCCATTGGTGAAATTCAAATCAGCAAACATTTAATTTAAGAAAAGGATTGTGAATACTCATGTGCAATTATTCATCCACCATTGGAAATTAGATTTATTGGCAAAAACAGCCAAACTAACAGCTGTTTGCAATAAACTAATTAAACAAAAACAGTTTAAGAAGCTCAACACTACTGATTTTACATGTGGTTTCTTCAGATTAAATACACAATGAACGTTTCAATAACTATTGCTATTATAGTCATTGAAACTCATTCATATCAAGCATATTAATGCTAGGTGGAGCACTAAATATTAAAATGTCTTTAATAACCTGTGGTAAACGTGATTTATAGCCAGATACCATCTTCTGGTAGTGTTCTTAAGTAGTATTCAAGAGTAGCGTTCTAGTGTTTTCTAGCATGTCTTCTGAAATTAAGCCTTGGTGTTTGAATGTCCAGTGACACCCAACCTTTACCTTTCTCACAGACAGCAAAGCATTTTCTCCCAGGATTTTCTGATACTTGACTGAATATTTATTGCCCTGCACAAGCTGCAAGTTTCCAGCTCCAGAGGAAGCACATCACTGAGCCACTACTACGCTTCAAAATAGGCATGCTGATCATTTAAGTGTATGCTTTCTTCTTGTTCCTCCAGTCATAGCACTGATCCATAGGTCAGAAATTTTGCACATATTGTCACAAAAAAAGCCATTGATTGGCTACATCAGGTGGGCCTCAGACTACACATCATTTACAGATGTATGATTTGCAATTCTATTCAGTGGGTTGAATAAGTTTGAGACCGCAGTGGTCACTGAAAGAAGAATTTATTGTTGAATTTAGATAAAATCCTTGTTACATTAGTTTATTGAGTATTTTAAACAGTTCTTTTATAATAACTTTACTGAAAACACAATCATTTTAGAATTTAGCAAATAGACCTTACTTGTGCCAGGGGTTGATGAATGTGTGCATATCACAAGGGAGTGGTCATCTTTCTTGTCAGTCCACAAAAGGAGCCTCCCTTAGTGCTCAGGGGAGATAGGTTGCAAATCACTGATCTATAGGGTAGCCATGTTAATTATGCCTGAGCTGCAACAGTACATGTGTCCCACTGATGGACTGAGGTACTACAAGCAGTGGAACAAATAGATAAGAAACATTTAGGTATAGTTTAACTCTTAGAAGTAATTTGGCTGACAAAATATTACTCTAAATTATTTAAAAGAATTAATTGATCACCAAATTAAAGCAAAAACTATCTGAGGGTCAAATACAATAAAGGAAAACGGTCCTAGTCAAATCCAACTATAAGAAATCCAGTTCATTCTACTGCATCATCTCTCCATACATGCAAAGGCATTGGATACATCAATAAATACTAAAATGAGTATTGGTACATTGTGAATCAAGGTCATTTAATGACATTTAATGATATTTTGGAAAAAAATATTTTCTCAGAAATGTGAAGGCCTCTCCACAAACCGCCGATGAAATTAAGCTTTACGTGAACAAGCATAGACGGAGAAGAAAATAGAAGTAGAAGGCCGAATAAGGTTAACATCCTTCCCTCTTATGTGCATCCTGAAATATGGAATATTAATGCACCTGGAGGAAAACATAGATGCATCTATCTATAGACAGCAGCACCTCCTGCATTAGTAATGATATTAAAGCATTTCATTACACGTTTCTTCCTCACCATTCTAGTTCTACCTTTCTACAGAAGATCTGTATCGACTAATTGCTGGTGGTAAATCAGGTTTACTAAGATTGCTACTACAAACAACACAGTTTCATACCTTGAAGCACCTGAGTAACAGGGCTTTGTCGACTGTCTCATGGGAACCGCTCTGCTCATCTCTTTTCTCATGACACGAATAACAAGGCAGCCTTAGGATTCTCAGCTGCACGATGAGTACTATGTCATTATTAGTCTGCAACCTTGAAATTAAATCAAGCTGCACATACATTCTAGTAACACTTGTATCTAAAGGATAATATAAGATGCTAATGAAATATAAGTGAATTGCAGCATATTTACTGAACAGACAAAATGAAGAGCATTTGTGTTGCTCTTTCAAAGCCCAAAAAGACTAACATTAATGATGTTTGTTCTTTAAATAAACGGCAACCCTTTTCGGTTACGCTCTCAAAATGTAATCTTGATACTCTGTCATGTCCTAATGGATCTTTACACAACAAATGCAACAGTATGGAATGGTTGTTTATGCCAAGGTGAAAGCTACCCACACACCTCTCCCTTCCTTCATATGTGCTCTAAGCCAGCTGAATGCAAGAAACGTTTTGCAAAATACAATGAGATGCAGCATTTTTTTTTGTCACAGATGCAACAGTTGCCTTTCAAAAAACTTTTTAAAGGCATGAGTTAAAAGTTGCCATGGGTTGATAATGGTACCAAAGTACATTAAGGTGGTAAAAACTTGGTTCTGAAGCTGCTTCAAACTGCTCTTACAGTTAAAAGGTTTTTAAAGAAGAGTCCATAAAAAGTTCCAGAGTGACCATTGCTTTCTCTGGCTGTATGGAGTTTAGATTACACAGAGCTACTCCTCCCTGACCTGCTGCTGTGCACCTTTGATTCAGATTTTGGAAAACGTGCCTGTCAACACACTAGAGATGTTCACAAGTTTTTTTCAAGTTCAAGTCTCAAGTCTGTCATGAATGAAATGAACATTCTCACTTCCAATGCAACAGGTTTTCCAGGAGTTTGGAAAACCAACTCCCGGAAAACCAGAGGTGTGCAGAAACAGTCGGCTTCTTTAATTCATGACTAAAAAAAATACATTAATCTTCTGTTGCTTTTTTTCTGCACAGAATTTACTTAACACCCAGTTTGTGACCTTTTCCTTTAATGAAAATACACACTTTTTTTGGCATTTGGCTTTTTTTTGGCTCGCCTATGTGCCATTCAAGCTAGTAACACCAATGCATGAATTTATGGTATTTTTACTAATCTCTATCACACTGTGAGAATCTCATAGCTGCACTGGCCTAATTAATAGGTCACAAAAGTGGCAGAGAGATTTTAGTTTTATAACTAATGCAAGGTTTTTATACTGGACTGCTCTGTTTCTGAATGAGTCTGTTTTCCTTTCTGGAAATATTTCTGAATTTACTCCACTTTCCAACAGGCCCCAACTGTGTACAGTGTTCTGTGGAGGCTTCTAGAAAAGACAGTTCGTGAAGGACAAGGACACATCAAACAAAGCTGTTCGATTTAGACTTAAATTCTCTAATGTGAGCAGTTCTGAACGAACAGGGAGTCATGGAGTTCAAATTTCTCATCTGGCTTATAGCATCTGAGGCACACTTGCACCATGGTCTATTAAATTCAGCTTAGTGAAATGATGAAAATGAATACTCCGACCTGAAGTCTGTCACAGAGAACATATGGTTCTCCAGCTAAAATATAGCCTTCCAGTTAGAAAGAGGCATCACACACTTAGGGCTGTGTGTGAAGAATTTACAAATAAAAATCAATCAAACCAATTAAATCGAAAGTAGGCTGGAAAAGTCTTATGAATATTAAATAAACCACACACGCAGCCGGCACACGCTGACTTCAGCTTTATTATGGCCGAAATGCTGTTTCTGCGCCTTTTAGCAAGACGTAATCAGACTGCCAGTTTTCGAATTGAATGTCTGCAGCTCGCGGCTCCTCTAACAGCCCTTTCTTCTCCATTATAGGTTTTCTCCCACTCAGAATTCAGGTGACTCGGGGTTGCGATGAAATTGTGCCAATGCAAGTGCAGCAGATGAATTACTGGGCCGAATGTAATGCAGCTCAATCAAGTAAAACAGCAGATAGATACGATATGGATGTTTCTTATGAGAGGTAGGCTTTTTCTGCATGAGCACAAGCACTGTCACATCAAAAGGACTTTGATCAAATTTAGTAATGTATCTTTTTTTTTTTTTTTTTTTTACTTGTTCCGTGTATGATTATCTGTCTAGTCCATAGTGTCCCAATTGTTCTAGTGACATCCATTCCTCTTGCTTGTTCTTATTGGCTATGGGCACCAAATCTTGTTTAGACAAGAAGGCAGTGGTTTAGTGTAATACACAGCATTTTTGAAACCCTGAATGTCTCTCATGCTGTGTGACTAGCTGGGCAAGATCATTTTGGCTCAGACTGAGATGATTCATTGAAGCCCCTGGAAAAGTTGCAACATTTTCTTCCAAAAATCTAGCTGCACCTTTGAGCAGAATACAATGTTTGCAGTTTCTTAGAAGTTATACCCATGCCTTAACATCTTAGAAGGTTTGACTTTGTGACTTTTTAAGAGCCCGTGAATCAGATTTACTCATAATTTAAATAAAGTATGTTTCATTATATTAATCATGCATTGAGCTGTGTTATGTTGGGCATAGTTTTTTTTTATTCTTTTATTTAGTGTGTTGTATCTTTAATGGTTGTAAAAACAAAACAAAAACATTTCACAATGCAAAAACTAAATCAGAAAATGCAAAAATGCTACAGAAAACACATCTATGTTTTACAAACATGAGAATACAAAAATCTCACTTATGTGTGCTATGGAAATCTATTTTTGGTACTTCTAAGTCTTGACTTAGAAGGACCAGTTAGGGCCAGTGCAGTGGTGTAATATGATCAATGATCTACAAATTGTCTTGTTTATAAGGAAGTGCAGTCTGCTTAATTTTTTTCGGGTTTTGCATGTGTTTATTTTTGAACCGGATTCACAAAGCACACCTTCTCATTCAAAGAGTTTTCTTTATTTTCATGACTATGAATATTGTAGCTTCACACTGAAGGCATCAAAACTATGAATTAACATGTGGAATTATATACTGAACAAAAAAGTGTGAAACAAC
>JAHUTJ010018322.1:0-15614 GCA_036250325.1 Characodon lateralis
TGATTTTTGTGTGATTTTGTTGTCAGCACATTCAACTTTGTACAGAACAAAGTATTCAATGAGAATATTTCATTCATTCAGATCTAGGATGTGTTATTTGAGTCTTCCCTTTATTTTTTTGAGCAGTATATAATAAAATGACATCAGCCTGTTGTAGAATTAGATTCACTCCTTTAGTGAAAGCGAAAATCATATATTCTGTTCTGTTTATAGAGTCTCAGATCCAAGTGGGATCATTTCCTAAACCTTCGGAGATTTCTGAGGAGAATTTAGCTCATCATCAAAAAAATTAAATCTAGATGAAACACAGAGGCAATGGAGTGATGGTGTGGGTCAGTTTGTCACGTTTCCAGTCAGCAGCCAGAAAGTCAGAGGTCGCAGGATGACCTTCTGCCTCTGCATGGCTCACCACAGCATCCATCCCTGCATTTGCATCCTGACGCCCAAACCCACAGAGACATGGCTGTCTGTTATTTTATTTTGAAGAGTAATGTCAGCAGTATCCCACGCCTTCCCTGACATTATGCACATGTCCTGCTCCATACCGGTCAAATTAGTTCATTATTTCTAAAGGTGACACATAAAGGTTGTGGCATAAATGGAGCTGTAATCGTGCTGCAGGGGAGGAGAAAAAGACAATCAGGTTCCATTCTCTCCTTGGATTTTAATCTAGACTGAACTGTTGTCAATTATCAGAGCACCTCCTGAACCTGGCCTCATCACAATGCCTGGTTAACGAGAGTGCAGGTGATTGGAGAGGTTCGGGTGTTGCAATAACAATGACATTCATCACTGATTAGGCTGCGCTTTGCAACTACTGCAACTTTAATAATCACCAAAGAGAATATGCTCAGGGGTTTAAAAACAAAAACATGGAAGATCCATGGAAACGTTGATTTTCATCCTTCAAATTAGAGCTGTGTTAGGGTAATTCTGGTATATTAAGAACTGCAGTTAAGCAGTAAATATACAGACCATAAGATAAAACCTTGACTCTATAATTTTAGATTCTTTAAATCAAATTTGCAGTTTCAACAGTAGCAGTCAGAGTGAGTTTCTTATGACCTGAACTACAGCTGAACACACTGCTCCAATGTTCAGAAAGATTTTAATCCACAAAGACCAGAAAAACTCAAATTAAAGGGAAAAGTCCGCAAGAAAAAACTAAGCTGTTGTTATTACCGCTCAGTAGGTATAGAGATTAATAGAACATAAAACTGAATATAACAAAACATTATTTATTTTCAAATGACTCACTGAAGACAGGAGTTTGACAATATTGTCAGTGTAATCGAGTAAATAAAAGTCCATTACAGCAGATTATCTAATATGTTTGGAGTTACTTAACACCTCAAGGATCACTGCTGGGATCAGCTGGGACCATGGTGATGGAAACAATCAGCCTTGCCTGCTGATGGTGGTCAGAGGGCTCAGGGGCGCAGATTGTATGGTAGTCCAACTTCTGTCAGTCTGCCCCAGTGCAGCTGTAGCTACAATGTAGTCTACCACTGTCAGTGTGTGAATGGGTGGATGAAAGGGTGGATGACCGACTGTAGTGTGTAGTGCTTTGGAGTCCTCTAACTTGATAAAGTGCTATATAAGTGCAGGCCATTGACCAAAAGGGAGAGATTGTCGCGTTCGGTTGTTTAGAGTGACCAAAGCACAGACAAGAGCTCGGCAGCTGCATGTTTAAAGGAGTCTTCTTACTTTATTTAAGGAATAATACAAAGGTTCTCCAACATAGCAAGAACATATCAAAATCACTGCAGATACAAGAAATCCAAAAACTTACAAGTTGATACTGCAGGAACATAGTAGGCAAAGTACATAGACAAAGGTAGGTGAACGGAGATATGAACGGGGATTCGAACGGGAAGGAACCAGCGAGGAACAAACAAGAACAGAGAGCTTATGAAGAGAGGGAAGTGGAGTATGGACCAATGAGAATGGGAGATAGGAAATCAGGGGAGATAAAATTCTGGTGTGGACCAGGCTGTAGAGAATTGAGGGAAAGTGAATAGTTGCTAAGGTGACAAGGCTAGAAACAAAACGAAACACGAGAGCTAAACCATAACATAAGCCCAGAGGGGAAAACATGAGGGAAGCTAGACAGTAACATAACCAAAGGAACCTGACTGCAAAAACAAAACTATAAATGACAAAACTCAGGGAAAACAGATCAAAGCAAAACTATGGACGAAGATAATAAACCAAAAGAAACATAAGAACCTAGAATAATCATTAACTAAAGTAAACTGAGAAACTAAATGGAATAGAAGAAACACCAAAACCTAATAATTAACAAAGAACCCATAAAGAAACCCTGACTGTAAATAAACAAAATCTAAACCACAGAAAGGAAAGCAGGACGAGGAGGAACAGAGAAAATAAGCTAGTAAATAAAGAGCGCAGGTGAACAAATACCAAAACATAAATAAACACAGATATACTAAAAGGGAAACTAAACTAGAAACTATAAGGAAGACAAAGGAGCTAGAAAAAAAACAAACATAAAATAGTCATAATCATAAGAAAACCATAACAAGTAATAGAAAAGAAACCACTAAAGGAACTAGGTGCAAAGGGGGAGAGAACAACAAACACTAGGAGGCAGGAAATAAACAAACAACCATGACTACAAAACCAAACTAAAGTCAAAACATAAAACCACAACAAAGTCCAAAGATGTCAGCTCACGACAGAGATGGGAGGAACAGTAAAGGTTCAGCAGTAGAAATACTGAACATGGATGAACTTAAGTTCAGCCATCCTAAGCAATAAGCTGTGCAGAGAGTAGTGAGACCAGTTGTATAACAGGAGATCTGCAACAGAAGGATAGCTGTAAGACTGACAGAGAAACCTGCTACGTTTTTTAGAGGATCACGTGAAGACATTGAAGCTCATGGAAGAAGTCTGGGAAGCCCATGTTTTCTAACAGGAGAGTCACAACAGTCACCGAAATCTCACAGGGTTAGCTTTGCTTCCACTCCATCGGTGTTTTCTCTGATTAGATTTTAGCAGCCATTTGTTGTGTCTCATTGACCTCTTTAATTACTTCATCAGCTGGCTCCTACTGAGCTCACTGTTATTGTTTTACTGCTGGCTTGTATTCCAGGCTGAATTGATTCAGGATTCAATTGTCTTGCTTGGCCACTCCTTCTCCTCCTTCCTGCTGCATGTGGCTCTGTTCAGTTCAACAAACTCGTCAGAGTTCTTGTCTTTAAATCTAAGCAGCTGAGCTCCTGTCCCCTTCTCTGCACACCCCTGCCCATCTGCTCTCCACTCTGCATTGCAGTTTTGGCTCTGTGGATGACAGGGCGGGATGCCCCACACCTATGGAATATGACATATCAGTCTTCAACAGCATACATTTGTTGCTTCTTTACAGGTGTTCTCCAGCTTCACTTTCATTCCATGTGCATCTGGAAACTGTCTAGCTGCAGTCACCCTGCAGTATCCCCCGGCTCCACGCCTTTCTTTGCGAAAAGCAGCAGAGCTGCTCCCAGATCTTGTTCCATGCATGGGATTGTCAGGGGTAACACTGAACACAGAGTGTCTTTGTACGCAGACAACCTTCTTAAGCAACCTTCAATTTTTTGTTACTAATCCTGACTCCTCTACGCCTATCATCCTAACATTAAGGAAATTCTGTGATAACTCCAGCTACAAACTCAACGTGGGCAAGAGTAAGCTACGTCCGATCAACCCTGCAGCCGTGGCTCACCCTCTTGCTAGTCTGTCCTTCAATGCCCCCTAGGCTAATTTCAGGTATTTGGGTGTTTGTGTGTCCAAGGAGTTCTCTGAGTTTATTCAGAACAATTTTAGTCCTTTGCTTGATCAGTTACCTCTGGATGAGCAATGCTGGTCCTTGTCTCCACTGACTCTTTGTGGGAGAGTGTGTTGTATTAAGATAAATATTTTGCCCAAATTTCTGTTCATCTTTCAGTGAATCCAGCATACCTTCCCAAAGAATTTTTCAGGTTACTTGTCTCACAGTTCCTGTGGGACAAAAAACCCCCAAGGTTGAGTAAATTTATCCTGCAAAAGGTTAAGGACCTTGGTGGTTTGGTCTTACCCAACTTTCAGCTAAACTATTGGGCTGCCAGCAAACGTTGTCTGCTATTTTGGTTTGATGGCAAGAAACCAGGAGGGGTGCAGATAGAGGGATCTTTGCGTGCAACAGGCTCTTTACGTTCATCCTTGTGTCTCATGCTTCACTCATCACCTACAACTGTTTTCAGTAACACTGTGGTTTTCAACTCTCAAAAAATTTGGGGGTGAGCTAAACTCTTCCTGGGTGCCCACACTCACCGCATTACATTCTAACCCTAGGTTTCCACTGTCGCTTGGAGATGCTGGCTTTACAACTTGGGCATCATTTCTGTGAAGGACATTTTTGTAGATGGTAAGGCGCCATCGTTTGCTCAGCTGTCCCCACATTTCAGCTTGTAGAGTACGCACCTTTTCAGGTATTTACAAGTTTGTGTCGTTATTCGTAAAAACTTCTTTTTCTTCCCTGATATTCCTGGGGCCACTTTGGTAGATTATAGTCTCGAGGTTATTCCCTCACATGAAGGAGCCATATCCAACTATATAACTGGTCTAGCAATCTCCAAGTAAAGATTCTTTTCTAATGCTGGGTCATCTTTCTTCTGTGCCCGCCATGCTTTAATTTAATGCAAAATGATTCATAGAACCCACTGGTCTAGAAGCAGATTTGCTCAAATTTATTCTGGGCCCGAGCCCTGCAAATGTTACTTATATATCTTGGTTTTGTTCATCTTTGTCCATGTTTTGGGAATCTGTTTTTTAATCCATATCTGCCTCTGAAGGGTTCTCCCTCAGGGTCGTTCATTTCCTGCTTACTTTGCAAATTTTGTAGTATTTTTGACGCTCTTGGCTAGGTGAATTATTTTGGTGATGTGGAGTCTGCATCCCTTCACCCACATCAGATAAAAGAGGCGCTCTCATTTTTGGAATTAGACAAAATCCAGTTTTCTCTGCTAGATTTAGGGGATACATTTTCTAAGATCTGGCAATTGTTTCTTGATCATGTTTGTTCTCTGGGCCTTGACACACTCTGCCTTTCAGTTGTGGGGAATGTCTAATGCTTTGCATTACAGATCTCAGATCTCTATTTGTGTTGGGTCAGGGTGTAGCGCACAGTCGTGATTCTTGACTTGTACTTAGATTTTCTTTTTGTTGTGTTTTCTTTTAATATGGGAGGGTTCATTCATGGTGTTCCTGATTTTACAACAAGTATGAATGACTTGTGTTTCCTCTTTGTAAAATGTGAAAATCTTCAAATAAGAAAATTATAAAAAACACATGCAAAACATTCTGTCCAAGTTTAGAAATCTTACAAAGTTTATAACTGAAAATTTGTATTTGTTGTCTATATCTGTGTGCATCATTTTTAATGCACTGCCCACACTCAGTGTTACTGGTTGTGTTTCAGAGTCCCGACTGGCTGCTGAGGAGAGCATCCTGAGCTGACTCTCTTTCCTTGTGTTTAGGAGGAATGTTTACAGCATCGTACACACTCCGGACTCCTAAGGAGCTGTCTCCAGCCGGCTCGCAGCCTCCAGCCGGCTCGCCGCCTTCCAGGTATGTGCTCAGCCAGCAGCTGGCCCCGAGCTGTTAGCCGGCTGTCAGAGCCGCAGGCTCAATGAGAACTTGAAAGAAACAAGCAGTGCCGGCAGCAGAAAGGAAGCAAAATTCTGATCTGACCCAGTCATGACCTGCCATATATGCATGTCATTCCATAATACAACAGAATGGAAATGTTACTGATAAATATTAGATAATAATGTGGTGACTGGTTTTGTGTTGACTTTGACTGAATTCAGCTGCAGTGTGAAGCATTTGATGTGCCATTGTAAATAATTTGTGGTTAAATCTTGCAGAGAGGAGCTCAGAGTGAGAGAAAGATGTGATTTCATGGTTTTACCCTCAGCTTGCTCTGAGTAATCCCACAGATCACATGTCTGACTGCAGTCTGAGGCAGATAAACACTCATCTGAGCCAGATTATATTCTGAGGGTAATGATGCCAGCTTTGCTGCCTGTGGGAGCTGTAACTCCTCTCGTGTGGGTACAAAAAGATTTCAGATGGATTTTGGTGATCCTTATTAGCTTTAGTAACACACACACACACACACACTCTCACACTCTGAACTCAGTTGAAAACTTGGTTCATTTATTCAGTTTTAAAGTTTAACTCCACCAAGCAACGATCCATTCTAAAACATCTCGCTCTTTGACTTTATATTGATGAGGGGACAGAGTCTGAGTTTAAAAAAGTTACGCTGCACTTTCTCCCCATGTGATCAATGGGATCGGGCTGCAGGTCAGCATGCAGGGAACAATACATCTGACCTCATCTCAAAGGGATTTTGGCTCAATGGTTTTTTGTTTTTCTCCGCCAATGCTCTTCTCTAACTCCACCTCTCCTTTGTCTGTCTGTCGAAGTTGGTTCTGAGAGGCTGGAAATGAATGAGTGTCAGTGGATGGGGAGGTGCTTGTTAAAATGAAGCAAATCTTTCATGAGGGGTCTACAAAGGCCAAGTGAAAATCAACAGAAAACCTTCGGGAAACCTAGAGAACTATGGATCAGAACCTCTTTAAAAGAAAAGTCATGACCGGTCCTTACAAATATTCTTTAAATGTGCACATTAACATTTTTTGACCATTTTCATTTCCTTACAGGTCTTCTGATGTAAAGCAGGTGATGGATCTTATCTATGCTCTTCACTCAGTCCAGAATTTGCCAGGTGTTCAGTAATGCTGACATAGGGCCTTCTGGTGAGCAGCTTTATTAACCTCTGTTCCAGATAAAGAACTGTTTGTTTTTCTTGCTGAATTTGTTGGTGTTCCAGTTCTTCTGACTCTGGGAATAAAAGCTTGTTTAAAACCCACAATCTGCAGCTGTGCTGATGTTTGTTCATTCTTTAGAGAAAGGTTTAGTCTGGAACAGTGCATGTCCAGGTCTGGTTGTGCTGCAGGTTTCAACCCAAACATCTGTAATAATGGTATAATTTACAGCAACAAGAAGCAAGCTTTGAACATCTCCCAGAGCTCTGTGCAATCCATCATCTGAACATGGAGAGAGTATGGAGCAACTCCTGACCTACCAAGACATGGACATTCACCTAAACTAACAATCTGGACAAGGAGAGCCTTAACCACAAAAGCAGCTGAGAGGACTATAGTACAACTGGAGGAGCTGCAGAGATCCACAGCTCAGATGAAAGAATCTGTCCACATGACAATGATTTGTCGGACACCCCATAAATCTGGTATTTCTGGAATTGTGGCATCAAGAAAGCCACAAAAAGTCCTGTTTGCTGTTTGCCATGGCTCATTAAGGGGACACAGCACATGTCAGGATGAAGATTCTCTGCTCAGATGAGACCAAAACCAAGATTTGCGGGAAACAGTGCACATCATCCTGAGCACATTTGCATCGTATGCCAAACCTTCTGTTGGGAACCTTGACATATGTTCTGATTCTGCTTTTCTTCTTGATTTTTGTCTGGTCTCTGGTTTGCTCTTGCTTTTATCATCTCAGAAATATTGCTAAGTTGACTTCCATCTCATATTTTTTAAACTGCCTTAATGTAAAGCCCCTGTGCACTAATTTATTACTCTGGAGACTATTGTCCTTGTTTTTAGTGTTGTATTTTTGCCCCACTACATACACATACATCTCTTACCTTCTCTACAATTCTTTTTTACATTTTTTAAGGATTGTTTTTTTTTTTATTATGTTTTTACAATTTTTATGTATGCTTTTGCTTTATGGATTTTTATACTATACTGTGAAACACTTTGTGATTTTTTTATCTGTGAGAAGGGCTATATAAATAAAATTGACTTACCTACACCATACCCATGCTGCATCATGCTGTTGGGATTCTTTATTTTAAACAGCGTCACTGGTCAGAGTTGATGGAAAGATAAATGGAGCTAAGTCCAGGACAATCGTAAAACAAAACCAGGTAGAGGCTGCAGAAGCTTCGCCTTCCATGTTTGGTGGAAAACAAACACCACCACCAAATTCTATCTTGTCCAATGGTAAAACATGGTGGTGGCATAGTCATGCTGTGTAGAGACAGACAAGTGGTAGCAGCTCTGTTTACACTTTATAGTGGCATTGCTATTGACTTTCTTTGTGAAATAACATGTAAACCATGAATCATTTACCCCCAACTACACCATTATGCATTACTTTTTTTGTCCATTACAAAAAGACTCAATAAATTACATTGAAGTTTGTGGCTGTGATGTGATAAAATGTGGAAAAGCTCATCGATCTGAATACATATCTGACTTTTCAGCTGAGAGTAAAAAGATTTCACAGGATAAAGTTGCTGGTTATTTAAAGAGTTGAATGAAGAAAAGTGGAGTGGCTTCTGAGCCTTTCTTCTTCCCTGGACAGAGACTGCAGGTGTCAGTTTTAGTCAGCATCCTGTATTACATACATTTCTGTCATAAACCTGCAAAACCAAGGCTTCCTAATAGGATACGCTGTTATCCCATAAAACTGTGAGTGTACAGAAAGTAAGCCGGTAGTGCGGGACAACTGGACGTCTGGTGCAGTTTCAAGGTCAGAACTACGAGCAAAATCTGCATCGACATTCTCCCCATACCTTTCTTTTCCATACAATAATGGCCGACAAACTCACAAGTGATCTTGTTGTCAGGCAAGTACTTGACATTAAGATTTTTACTCTTCTTATCAGAAACAATTGAGAAGGTTTGTTTACACCTCTGAATCCTACGCTGGCTGGTTGCACAATTCAAATATCACCACGTTGGTCCTTTTTTCAGGCGCCTAATAACCACCTTGAAGTGTTTTGTGAAAAGGTTATTGTGTTTAATGTGAAAAGTGTGATGGATCTGAATCCTAACAGTTAGTTTCCAGACAGAGTGAGTCAGTGCTGCAGAAGGAAGAGTGATACCAGGCATTGTTCTCCAGCAGGGAACCCTCATCCATTCAGTGTGGCAGAGGCTTTCAGCTGTTAAGCAGTTCAAATGGGATTGGTTGGAAGTCTAAGAGGATTGGTTGGAGATGACCTCCAGATCATTGTCTTTGGTTTGCAACAAATACTGCAAGAGCTTTACTGCAACATGTCTGGGTTCATAATAAGACAGGGGGACAGGCACCCTGGGAGGTGAAGGAAGAAAACTGCTATTTGATTTGTTTAAAACTATGGTGGCAAACTACAGAGAGAACACACATTTCCAAAGAACTTTGAAACCAGATAATTTAAGATAAAGGTGCAGAACTTAGAGAAAGTCAAGCAGCCTTCAGCTTCCACACACTCCTCTGTGCATTTACGGTTCATTATCTGTGGTTCAGTTTAAAGAGCAAACTGTAAATCTGAGTGCAGACTAAAGACTGGTCTGGGATCAGGAGTTGGTGGATTTGGGTCTGATCAGGGTCAGACTTGAAAAAATGAATGAGGTCCCATGAAGAAATGGTCACTGGATGGAGCTGTGTGGATGATGCCAGCATCCCATGGCACCGTGCCGATCGCTCCTCACAGTGCAATTACAGAGAGCCGAGGGCTGCAGGTAATCACTATTGATCTGTGTGTGTGTGTGTGTAGATTGATCCACCCAGCTCAGCCTCTAGAGTAGATGGTGTGTTGACAGTGACAACAGATACTGACACTGGAAAAGGCAGAGCCCCACAGTAAACAGTGAACAGCCTTAATGATCAGATTTTATACCTGTACCTGAGAGCAGCTCAGACTTACCTGCATTTACCTGATAACGTATGTTTGGTTCTGGGTTAAAGACAGAACCTCTGGACCGGCAGACACAGAGAGGTAGCTCCTCTTTTTGAATGCATTGCCGGTAATACAGTGCCATTAAAAAGTGTTTGGTTTTCATTTAACATCAGACAAGGCTAACCTGAGTGAGAAACAAAGGCTTTTATATGAATATATAATATATATGAAGTACAAAACTAAAAAACTAAACTCTGGTCTTTTTTTATACCTTTTAAGTATTGATTAGTAAAGTTTGTAGTCCCTGTACTTCCATTTGCACAATCCTGTCTCCTCTGTCAGCATTAGTGCATTTGTTTGTTTTCTGACTTCTTCTGTCAGCTGAATGTGAGTGCATGTGTGTTTTATCTGTTGTCATATTGAAGGTCACTGCAGCAACAAGCTCATTGATCAGATTCCAGAGAAACACTCAGGGGTAACATGCTGTCTTTGTCTACGTGATTCTCAAATATCTTCTAGAGAGGAATGTTGGGTGTTGTCGCCATCGGTGACTCCCTCTTTTCATTGCCTCAGTGTTGAATTTTAAGGTAATATCTGTTTCACCTCCAGGTGAGGAGAGATGGTATTTCAGAAAGCAGAGGGCTGCTGCTGTAGGCAACTTTTCTGATCATATCAGAAGTGAAACCAGATCATCGTCTGTCTAAAGAAGAAGGGTGTTTGGACTGTAGTTTGCGTTTTCTATGAACTGCACTAGTTTTTATGTTTATTATTCACTGGTAGTTTTCCACCACAGAAGACTTATTTATTTCTTTGTAGGTATTCTGAATCAAACTTCAGCATTTTGGGATGATATTAGACAGTCACTTCATCTACTGGCTTTAGGTTGTATGAGGCCAGGTTGAGGTACCAGATCCAGGACTGAAACCCAAACATGCCTCTGTTGAGGAACACCCTCCTTCTCCTGGAGGGCGATGCCTAAGCTATTCCCAGGCAAGACAGAATATAGTCCCTCCAGTGAGCTCTGGGTCTTCTTGAGGTCTGCTCCAGGAGGAGCATAACTGGAAAATCCCAAAAGGGAGACCTTTAGAAGATGAGAAACTCAGCTCAATATCCTTTGGATGCAGAGGAACAGAAGCTCCAATCAGATCTCCGCTGAGACGATGGACATCCTCTCCTTGTCTCTAAGCATCAGCCCAGCCACCCTACAGAGAAAGTTCATATCAGCTGCTTGTATCCACAATCTCATTCTTCAGTCATAATGCCTATCTCATGACCATAGGTGAAGCTTGGATAGATGTAAGCAACTTTCAGTTTCATTCCAACTCATTCAACACCACAGACCAGAGCAATGTCCTCATTACTGCAGACAAAGCCTTCAATCTGTCTAGCCATCTCATTCTCCATTCGGCTATCACTCCTGAACATGACACCAAGATACGTCTGAGTCAGCCCATCCACAAAGAGCATTCTCTAGTCCAGAATCATGGTGTCAGACCTTATGATGGTGATTCTCATTCTGGCACTTCACTCTTGGCAGTTAAGCATCTTAATGCACGCTGAAGTTCATGACATGAAGATGCCAACAGAACCACATTATGTGCCATAAAAGATCAGATCCTGATTTCCTAAACCAGCTAGCTCCTCTCCATGACTCCACCTTAAGATCCTTTTTGTGAGCTCCACCAACAGAATCAGAGATGTTTGGAGTCCTTTTGGGACTGCTCGATGTCTCAGGTGGTAGGGATTTGCCCTGTAACCAGTGGGTTGCTGGTTCGAAACCCCGATTAATCCACCTCAGTTGTTATGTTCCTGGGCAAGACACTTAATTTGCTTTGCCTGCTGATGTTGGTCAGAGGGACCAATGGTGCCCCAAGGCAGCTGTGGCTACAACGTAGCTTACCACTGTCAGTGGATGAATGGGTGACAAGAGCTTTGGGAACTTTAATAGTTCTTCATGAAGAGATATTCAAGTACAGGCCATATACTATTTGTTCCTCGGAATAAAGACATGGCTCTTGCTTTGGTGAACCAAAGACTGAAAGTCCGATGGCCTGTTGGTGGTGGTAACCAGAGGGACTGCTGGTGGACCCCACAGTGTTGTAGGCCATCTAGCAGAGGTAGGAAGCCTTTAGGCTTGGAGGAACTTGTAAAATAACTGGACTGAAACTAAGAAACTAAGTATCCATAAAAGAGCTTCAGAAAATCTGGATGAAAATAAAGTGTGATTCAGTTTGATCACTGATTAGAAACACCTCCATGTGTGATTAGTGAATTAGTGTTGAATGAAACCAACAGAAATGTCAGAATAAGAAGACTGACCATTGGATGGAGCTGTTATGATCTGTAGCTGTAGGAAAACATTGTCGTGACTGATGTGACGGCTTCATTTAGAGAATGATTCAGCTCTGCAGCCGTGTTTTCATCCAGTGTTCATTGATTTTTAGTTCAGCACAGCATCACAGCATACCTTCTTCACTTCAAACAAAAACAAGGCATGAAAAACAAGCAGAGGGCGATGGATTCATGTACCTTGTTAAAGCCATTATTGCACAGTTAACCTTGTTTGCTCTGAGTAAAGATGAATGTTTGGTTTTGCTTAATAATTGGGTCTGTTCATGCATCAAAGATGGAGGGTAGAAATGGAAAAATGAATGCCTCTGTGAATAAATGGATGAATTAATAAATGTTCTTTCTTCTCTTTGTAAATGGAGGTTTTGAAGCAGAAAGTGATGTAAGAGCAGATGAGGCTCTCTGAAGCTGCTAATCTTCCGTCCAAGTTTTCTCCAGAAATGTTTATGCATCGATCTGCAGGCTCTGTTAATACTGAGGGTCTTTATTCAGCTGCGTGTGTAAATGAAAAAGCATCTGCAAATGTTTAAACACTGAACTCTGGCAAAACAAGTGTCACAGTCATAATTAACCCCCACAGCCATCAGGGACTGACGAGTCCTCACCAGAGATGGATGACTTCTCCTCATTATCCTCCTCAGAGTATTAAACATCACTTGTTTTCTTTGCAGGAACCTTTTTCACTAAGAAGGAATTATTTACATTCTTACAGCGTCCTTTAAAAACTCCCACTACCAGGTTTAAACTCTGAAGATGTTGCTAAACAGAAAATATTCTATAGCATATATTTCTGTTTAAAGCTGCGGAGGTGGGTCCTTCAGAGATCCATTTAGATCTACGGGGATTCTGTCAGATCACAGTGCAATCATCCAATGGACCCTAGGTACTTGAACTCATCTACCATCAGTACCCACACCTTACAGCTTCACAGTTCCAGCCAAACATATAACCTCCACCTCTGTTCCATTTGCTCCCTACAATCTCAGTGTCATCTCTACATCATACTCCACAGGCGCTCCTCCTAGGGCTCATCTGCCAACTTGTCCATCAGCACTGCAAACAAGAAGCGCTTCAGTTTTGATGCCTGAGGTAATGGGGTTGAGGTCAGGATCAGGGGTCAACTGAACTGAACTGAAGACCCTGGGACTGGTGGAGCCTGAGAAGCAACTAGATACTTTTTACTGTCATAGTGTAACCTGCAGAGCAGAGCTATGGAGACTGTTCTGGACTTGGAGCTGTTGGATTTTGATTAAAACATCTAATTGTTCATTAAGATCTCAGGAAGTAAGCTCAACCTGTGAGAACTCTTCATGTTTACATGACAATGGTATAGTCCAGGGGATATTGTCTTTATTTCCTGTCTTGTTCCTGAGTCTGACTTCCTGTTAGGCCCTACTCCTCTGAGTTTATTGTCTGAAGCTTTGCTGCACATCTGGTGAAATGTGTGGCATGAATGTGATCACCTCTGCGGGACTGGTTTGTTTGTGACCAAACAAAGAAACCACCCTGATCATCCACACAAGCCTTGCTTTGTGAAATAGTCAGTCTGTGTTTGGTACCCCCAGAGCACCCTTCCCACCCACTGAACATTCTTCTTTCATAAAGACCAGTTGACGTAAAGGAAAAGGCATTTGCAGGGTTGCTGTGTGTACACATGGTTTCCACATCCGGCCCCAGGTTGGGCAGGTTGTATCATGAAGACAATCTAGGAGCTCCTGTTTACTTCCCATGGGAAAGAATGGATCATTTAGCTCCTTCCCTAACTCTGGAAAGTCCCCATGAAGTGTGATGATGGAGCACACGACACACAGCTTCTGTGCAAATTATCCTTTCCTACGTCCTACTCTGTGGTGCATTAAGTTAAATAGATTTTAGTCATTAAAATGCTGTTCTTGGGCTCTGGTACCGATGTGTTTAATGTAAACACTATTTGCATTAATGCTGCGAGACAGCAGCAACTTGTTATTCAGCCTCTGTTCCGGCCTGACAAGCTCCAGAAATTTGTTCTTCCCCAAAAAGACTTTCTGCTGTCAAACACACTGACAACAGGTGACTGAATGGTTTCATATTAGATGTTAATCAAAAGTATTTATTCAAAGTGGACTGAACAACAAAAATCAAACCAGTTGTAAGAAGCTGTTTTCCCTCTGCTGTCACTGGTTAGTCTTATCTAAAAATACCACCAGTCTTCTGTGCCTGCAGCAGAGCATTCAGAGCAGACTTTATTATTGTCTTTCTTCATAGTATCTGGGTCACAAGTTATTAGTTTCTAAATGAAACCTCTTCTTTAAACTGCACCAGGCTACTCAGGCAGATGAGTCCAAGTCTGCTGTCCCAGACTCATTCTTCTCCCTCTAATCTTCACATGATTCAAAATGCATTCAAGATTTTAAAAACAGCTTCTCAAACAGTGAAAGGGACCGAGACGACTATCAAAACACCAAACCAATTCAATCCACTTATTTTTGCCTAGGGCACAAATTTGACCAGGAATCGAAATGGGAAAGACAAGAGAACATGCCCTTCAAGTAAAGATGCTGTGTTTTCCACAAGTCAGGTAAAGGCTATAAAGACACATCTCCAATCAGAGCGATAATTAAAAGGTTTAAAACAGCTGGAGCCTTGACTAACAAGGACCCAAGATTATGTTCTCATTGTTGGAGAAATGTATCATGGGGCCACCAGGTCTCCACAACAAATATTAGACTCTACATGTCAAATGTTTGTTTGGAGGCAACAACATGGAAAAAGTATTTTCTGTCCTACGTCAAATAGAAATATATGAACTTTAACTTTAACTGTGTACTTTGTTCAGATGAGCCAAACACTCAAGGCAGGTCTGCCCTGAAACTAAGAATGAATATGAGGAGAACCATCTCATGTCCACGGTTAAGATTTTTTTGCAGCACTAGTAGCCATTATTTTTCAGACAGTTTATATGCCTGTGGGTAGAGAGAGAGAGGGGAAGACATGTGGCAAATGTTGCCTGGGCCGCGATGCAAACCCAGGACCGCTGCGTCGAGAGCTATAGCCTCTGCATATGGGTCGCGGGCTTAGCCCCCTACACCACCTGCACCGCCGCCATGTCCACTGCTGAGTATGGTGGAGAATATATGATGCTATGGGCCTGCTTCAGTTCCTTTGTCGTCTCTGGTTCGCCATTATTTCTCTCTTCCTGACCCTTGCATAGTGAAAACAGACTGGAAACATCCCAGTGAGGCTGTGAAGGTGATGTGTCTCACTATGTGTTGATTCAGTGAGGGTTATGTGGAAAGATAACTTTCACTGTCCTTACAACTGACCCTCCTTCGAAGTACACTACAGTTCAGGAAACCCTTCTCAGGCCTTCAGAGCATATGGTCCTCCCCACCCATAAATACAATCAGACTGCAGCCAAAACTAACTGTGACTAACTCTATGTGCTCTCTTTCAGACTCTAACCTTGAAAACTGGCTCAGAGTTTATCTGTTCTTTCTTTCTAGGTGAAACGACTAAAGGAGCTACATCCACTAACATTTACTTTTCCTTC
>JAHUTJ010018323.1:0-15610 GCA_036250325.1 Characodon lateralis
CAATCAAATGTAACATTATCACCAACGTCGACAAGAGTTAACGGGATCAGGTGGGAAGCCTCAAGAGTATGAATAAGAGCTGTGGAAAAAAACAAAACATTGAAGGCCTTAGTAAATATAGCTGGAACTATTCAAGGCAAATTTTTTCCAAACACATACTATCTTTGTTTTCTAGTAATGTCATTTTGTTAATGAGTTTACTTACGTGCCACGGTGAGAACAATCATTGCAGCAAGTGTTGCGACCATCGTGGTGGAGCTACTTTTCTCTCGCACTGTTGATGTTCTCTTGCACAAATGGAGAGCTTAGTTTAGGTGGTGATGATGTGGTTCCAAAACAGAAAACATTGATTGGCTGAAATGTTGAAGCCCACTACATTTACTAAAACTGTGAGGCCTTTCCATTACATAAGGGATTTAAATAACTTTGTCTTCATTTGGACTTTATTACGAAAAAAGATTTCTAAAAATTAGTTTTTGGGTTTGCACTTAACTTCGGCAAAGATGCTTTAAAAATTCGATAAAGTATTTTCTGTTATATTGTTTTGTCAAGTTAATATGCCCTAAAGCTTTTTTTTTTTGTCAACAGGAGCAGCTTGGAAGTGGTTTATAAAATGATTCCCTTCCTCTGTTTTAGTTTGGAAGTTTAAAAATATTTACATAGACATACATTTTTTATCAGGGTCAGTAATTTCCACTAGGACACATTCATCAAACAAAATAGATCTGAAATAATAAAAGAGATATTTTGACTACAAATACTGCCAAGTTTTAGTGATCTGATATCAAGAATCAAGAGTGCTTTGGCAATTAAACATCTCAGGTTCACTTTAGTGGCAGGCATTGTAATAAATCAGCATTTGTTGCTGTTGATGAAGATTGCAATAAATTGGAAGCTGTTTTAGCACCAGTGGCTGCCATCTGTGCTGCAATCCAGATAGTTTTTCATCCTGACTGACTGAGAGGCCACAATGATATAAATTAATGAAATATATACAAACAAAAATAAAAGCTTCTATTGAATTAGTTATTTTACTCCTGACTAGGTTTGAAGATGAAAAGACGAATAGAGAAAATAAATCTAAAATAAATCTCAGGTTTGAAGAAAATTCCTCTAATAAAAAAGTAAAAATAATTTAGGGTAAATAGAGAATGTAATCCTGATACAATAATCACACTTTTGCATATCTGGCCTTTATTTCAGTGGGGTTTGGGGAAATGCTGCTTTAGGTAAATATGGCTCCTGTATTGCCTATCAATGCATCTAATACTGACACATTGATCATGTAATCCCAACTACAGTATCACATTATGCTTTGCTATAATATCAAATGGATAGAAAAGTGTTAATGCAGCATAGGTAATGTGATATACTTTGCACAATGATCACATGCACTGTTGTACCGCTCTTGCACCCAATACTGCTCTATATTTACTCTCACTCACTTAAAACTGTGCACATATATTTATATTATATTGTAGATATGTTTATACTGTTTAATTTGTATTGTATTGCACCGACTACGCCAAAACAAATTCCTTGTATGTCCAAAAACGTACTTGGCAATAAAGCTTTTCTGATTCTGATTCTGATTTCCAGCTAATCCACGCTTCCTCAAATTTTATTGGACATGTCAAATATTCTATGTCATGAGCATTGCAATGTTATATTTACTGCACTTAAATCCCACTAAAATGGAATTTAATGAATCTCTAATCAGTTTATCTATGTAGCACTAGTTCACAACAAAAATCACTGTCACTTTATAAGATAAACAGATCTTGTTTATATACAGAAATATATGCTCAATTCAGTCCAATCATACAGAGAGTTTCAAAGTCAGTTACATTCGTTTCATTTTGATCCTAGTTATAAAACACTGCAGTCACGTTCAGTTAGTAAGCCAAATGGTAAAAAGTTGTATATATCTATGCCTATTGCCAAGCCTATTGCATTGATTGACTGAATTAGCAGGAAATCCTCCTCCTGAACATCCCTCATCTGCATGTAGCAACATTTGACAGTTGATTTCATCTAGGGGTTATAAACTTATTAATTTATGTATGTGCTATTCAAATGTCACAGCAATGGCATGAATATAAGCCTATACACTCTCTACAATGATGAAGATTCTCTATCTTCACTGTGACTCCAACAGCATAAAGGTTGTTTCTTATTCATTTAGCTAAGAATTATTTGACCACTTGGAGGCAGTTTTAGACTGTACAAGGATCCCAATCCAGATGCAAAGGCAATAATGTAAACATTAAGTACAAGAAAAAGGGCGATGGATGCATCACAACAAAAGTGATTTATATTATAGCACAATGTACGTTTTAACATTCAAGACTGTTTATTGTCATTATGTCACTATAATGAATTTTAGCTGAGATCCGGCTCAAAAGATATACATGCAGGATACAGATAGGTTACAGTGAATTTAAAAACACTTATAGAAAAAGAAAACATATGTACATGGAATGTAGCATGTAGTATTTAGTATTTACACAAAGTGCTGCTTGTGCTGATGGAAATGGGACAAACCTTGCATTGCCTGGTTGAGT
Source organism: Characodon lateralis (assembly GCA_036250325.1). NCBI lineage: Eukaryota > Metazoa > Chordata > Actinopteri > Cyprinodontiformes > Goodeidae > Characodon > Characodon lateralis. The sequence goes on from JAHUTJ010018323.1 coordinate 2,565, forward strand.
GTGTTCTGTAGCAATGTGTTTGGCCCTTTTCTGGACTCGTGCAGCATAAATACAGTCCAAATCCAGTAGATTACCTCCCACAATCCCCTGTTCTGTTCTCACCACACATGCTAAGTCCTTTCTCTCCTCTGCCATGCAGCTCACATACCACACTGTCACACTGAGGCACAGAATGCTTTTAGTTGTGGGCCTGTAAATGTTTGTGAGCAGCTGAGTAGAGTCCAGTCCATTTCAGCTTTCTGAGAAAGAAGAGCTGTCGCTGGAACTTCTTTACCAAGTGGAAGGTGTTCTCAGTCCAGGAGAGGTCAGATGTGAATGCCCAGAAACTTTATGCTGTCCACATGCTTCACCATCTCCCCCTGCATGCAGAGAGATGCATGTTCAGTGTTCCTGGACCTCCCGTAATCCACTATCACTTCCTTAGTCTTGCTGGTGTTCAGGATGAGGCAGTTCCTCGAGCACCACTGAGTCAGGTTGTGGACCTCCTGTCTGTAGTGGGTCTCATCAATTTTGGATATGAGACCTACTAGACTGGTGTCATCTGCAAACTTCACAACAAGGTTTGTTTTGTGCATAGCAGAGCAGTTGTGTAAAGAGGGCAGGGCTGAGAACGCAACCCAGCGGCATGCTGGTGCTAAGGATCAGTGGGGCAGATATGAGTTTCCCCATCCTCACCACCTGGGGCCTGTTGGTGTGGACGTCGCTGATCCAGGAGAAACAGGACAGTAATCAATAGGGCAGGTAATGGTGGATTTGTTAGCCACAGACACAATATTGGAGGACTTAAGGCAGTCAGGGACAATGGAAAGCTGCAGTGAGAGGTTGAAGATGTCCAAAAAAAATCCCTGCAAGTTGGTCAGCACATGATTTTAGCATCTGGACCTGCAGCCTTGTTGATGTTGATCTTCCTCATAATGGAGGTCACTTGATGCAGCTGCAAGACGAGAGGCTGGTGCTGCACCTCTGGCTGAGGTGGGTGTTTAGTCCTTCTGCTACTTGGAGTGTCAAAGAGCGAAAATAAACTGTTTAAGGTGTAAATGGGAGCTTGCTCATGGCTGAGGGAGTTAATCAAAACCTACTTTCAAATTTAAAGAAAAAGATTTAAGTATGAGCTGAAACAGACGCCTATATACTAAATGTAATTACCATGTTTAAAATGGTGGGTTACTAGCCCCACTCTGCTTGAAGAGAAGAACGCTCATGTAATGTTTTACATACAAACAGTAATTTGCTACCATGTTTTTGTTTCAAAAAACAAACTTACATATCGTATTGAGAAACAGAATCAGAGCTGCCAATTTCCTCTTACCCAAATGAAGGGTTTAGCTCAAGTATTTTCCAAAGAGTGATTGGCTAAAATGTTGAAGATAACCAGCCCACTACATTGAGTAAGTCAGTAGGCACTTTTTAATTTACATGGTATTGTCTTTAAGCTAATGTTTGTTTCTGACAGAAACTCTTTGAAAGTGATTTTCTGAGATTTGTTCTTTGTTTAGCAAAGATGCCGTAAAAGATAAACAAATGATCTATAAAAAATTAAGTGATGTGTCCTAAACAAGAAAACGTTTCAGGGGCAGAAAGGAAGCAATTATTAAAGGGTTTAATGTTACAATGGAAATTTATGTTTAAGACGTATGTTCAAATATTTTTTATGGAGATATAAATGTTACATTGGTCTCAGTCATTTAATGTGACTCCTGATCTCTGGACAAAATCTAAAGTTGACCAAATATCAGGTTTTTAAAGTAAAGCTCTATCTTTATCCTATCAAGAATCATATTTGACATGCATATATTGCTAGTATTTGTCTGTTTACTTTTACATGTACATGAACTTTGATGCAATTCTGTTAGCCAAGTAAGTGACTGTAACACTGGAATTCATTGATTTGGTTGGTGTGACCCAAAATACAGTATATGTTAGCCATTTCTTTGGCCAAATTCAACGTTTATTGGGAGCTATTCTGTAACTCTTAGGAGACAACAAGTATTTGATACACTGCCGATTTTGCAGGTTTTCTCACTTGCAAAGGATTTAGAAGTCTTTAATTTTTGTCATAGGTACTCTTCAACCTTAAGTGATGGAATCTTAAAACAAAAATCTAAAAAAATCACATTGTGTGATTTTTAAGTAAATAATTTGCATTTTATTGCATGACATAAGAATTTGATACATCAGAAAAACAAAACATAATATTTGGTACAGGAACCTTTGTTTGGAATCACAGATATCAGACGTTTTACACTGCAGCTGGGATTTTGGACCACTCCTCCATACAGATCTTCTCCAGACCCTTTAGGTTCCCTGGCTGTCGCTGGGCAATACAGACTTTAAGCTCCCTCCAATTGGGTTCAGGTCTAGAGACTGGCTAGGCCACTCCAGGACTTGAGATGCTTCTTATAGAGCCAATCCTTAGTTGCCCTGCCTGTGTGCTTCGGGTCGTTGTCATGATGGAAGACTCAGCCATGACCTAACTTCATTGCTTTTACTGAGGGAAAGAAGTTGTTGGCTAAGATCTGATACATGGCCCCATCCATCCTACCCTCAATACGGTGCAGTTGTCGTGTCCCCTTTGCAGAAAAGCATCCCCAAAGAAGATGTTTCCACCTCCATGCTTCACGGTAGGGATGGTGTTCTTGGGGTTGTACTCATCCTTCTTCCTCCAAACACAGCGAATGAAGTATAGACCCAAAAAGCTCTATTTTTATCTCATTAGGCCACCTACCTTCTCAGACACCTTCTCCCATTCCTCCTCTGGATCACCCAGATGGTCATTGGCAAACTCAGACAGGCCTGGACATGTGTTGGCTTGAGCAGGGGGACCTTGCGTGGGATTCAGGACTATATTCCATGCCAGCGTAGTGTTTTACTAATGCTCTTTTTTGAAACTGCGGTCTCAGCTCTCTTCAGGTCATTGACTAGGTCCTGCTGTGTAATTCTGGGGTGATCCATCACCTTCCTCATGATCATTGATGTCCCACAAGGTGAGATGTTGCATGGAGGACCAGGCTGAGGGAGACTGACTGTCATCTTCACCTTCTTCCATTTTCTTATAATTGTGTCAACAGTTGTTGCTTTCTCACCAAGCTGCTTGACTATTTTCCAGGAGCCCACCCCAGCCTTGTGCAGTTCTACTGTTTTATTCCTGATGTCCTTACACAGCTCTCTGGTCTTGTGGAGAGGTTGGAGTATGTTTGATTGAGTGTGTGGACAGGTGTCTTTTACTCAGATAACAATTGCGAAAGCGTGCAGTAAATACAGGTAAAGAGTGAGGAACAGGGGGCTTTTTAAAGCAGAACTAACAGGCCTGTGACAAGTTACGCAATAAAATGCAAATTGATGACCTAAAAATCACACAATGTGATTTTCTGGATTTTTGTTTTAGATTCCGTCACTCACAGTTGATAAAAATTAAAGACTTCTACATGCTTTGCAAGTGGGAAAACCTGCAAAATCGGCAGTGTATCAAATGCTCGGCTGAATTACCTACTTGGCATTTCATCAAGTTCTACATGGTCCTTCCAATGACCGAGTTGTTTGATTCTGGTGTGTTACAGCAGTGACACATCTAAGGGTCGCAGCAAATGGTCCATGAGGACATTAGTTTGACAGCTGTGGTCTACAGTCTGGATGGTTTCATATTGTCACTCAGAGCCGTCAAAAAAGCAAAAAAATTATTTTGACCGATACCAAACTCAGTGTCCATCCACAGCACCATGTCGTTGTCTCTCCCTCCCCAGTTTCTTCTTTAGCACTACTGCATTTGTTTCATACATATAATGTGCTTAATAACTAGCTGCCTTGTGCTGACACTGGGAATCTTCTTGTGATGGCCCCAAATGAGCAGCTCTTGTAACTGTGTGATGACGGACAGATTGTTTGGTACAGCTTGCATGAAAGTCGACCAAACCTAATATACCTGTGAAATTCCCCGTCCAATCAAATAGAGTCCCCAAGACTGTCCTGGTGTAAAAGCGCCCTTATTCTCCAATCAAATGTGCTGTAATAGCTATGCTCTGCCAGCAGGTGGTTATTCCATCTAATTTAATTTTAATCAAAGCAAGAAAACCCTCTGCACTAATAAAAATAAAGATTTTACCAAAACAATTTTATTACAGATACAGAATTGGTTGCAAAGTGAGACAGATTAGTAAAAATACATACAGTATACAAAATTTTTCTCTCTTGTAGTTATTAGGGCAGAAGGCCAAAGTGGGTAAAATGCGCATTTTGTCATAGCTTTTGATAAACTCAGGATATCCAGCCACTAGCAAGCAAAACAAACTGTATTTTTTAAGATGTCCAACATTTTCTTTTAAAAAAACATTTTTGTCATAGAAAATTCTGTTTTGGTGTGGCCAGGAGGTCTGACCCAGCAGAAAATCTAAATTTTGCAAACTGCCTGGGTTACTGTGTACAGGGCTTTAAATTTGAAAACAATCTTTAGGCAGAAACACCATAGCTTGTTGATTTTTTGATTGTTTTTCTAAAGTGTTTTTCTAACTTTCTAATGTGCAACAAACAACTTTTCTTAGTCTTTTAAGTAAAAGTCAATTACTCACTTACTGAACTTTCTCACGTTTTGCTGTATTTTTGCTCCATAACTGGCAAGGCTTATGTTTTTGCTTTATTTACATCAATCTCAGCAAGTATTATATCTTCCATGAGCTCTGTCTTGTTTTATTTGTTTCAATAAACAAAGCCATATATAACAACCACACAAACAGACAGAAGCAGCAGCGAGTTGTTTTCCTGCTCAAAGTTCGACCACTGAAGCAGTTTAGCAAAACCTGACACACTATCAGCTTCTAAGAAGATGCAGAAAAGGGAGCAAGTTGAGTCACCAGCAAAGTAATTTTAATTAGTATGATTTGTTTTACGACTTGGGATTTGTATACATTTCTCTCTCTCCTTGCAAAGACACAACCACAAATATGTGCAGTTTTACATTTAGTCTGAAACTAACAGGATCCACTGTTTCAACGTAATAACAGGCAATGCTGCTCATCTACTAGAAACTGCTAGTAAGAAACAATGAATTGCAGAATCTTGATTTAAAACTGCCATATTAGCAGAAATAAACATAGATGAGAGCCCATTTATTAGATTTGATCAGTCTTCAGTAAAATATGCTGTCAGTATGATTACATGTTTAGACAATAATGGACTGAAAATAAAACCTTCTCATTGTCACACCAGTTTTAAACCACAACCACAGCAGTGCTAACATTTCCATGCACCATTCCTGTTAATTACAGTTTACACTTACATGTCTATAAATAAAAGGCACAATGTTTTTAAATAAAGCACCATATTTTCTTTTACTTGGAAAGAGTACAATTGCAATTTAAAATTGACCAAATGGTTTGTGTTTGATGATTTTCCACTGACTTTCTCCACTTTCATTTAATTTTCATGTTCCTTTTTATACAAACAAAAATTTGTCTTAGGTGTTCATTTGGCACAGAGTCTAAGTTGTAGTTATTTTTTATTTATTTATTTTTTTAACTGATTGGTTTGTCCTCTTAAATGTAAACCTTCTGTTTTGAAAACAGCGCAGTGTTGCTATCATCTCCTGGTCTGAATTTTATTGACATTTTAGTCAACAGGTCAGGATGTCTTTTATATAATTTTCTCCCCAGGGGTTTAAATGACTGTGGTTGTAACTTTTTATCATCAACTTTTCAGATGAGACTTTCCAACACCTCCACGTGACTGCATTTCTGCAACTGAGAGAGTTACTTTTAGGTCAACAGTGTGACCACAAACACCTCCCTACATCTCCACCTCACGCCCCTCCTGCTAAAGAGACAGCCCGGAAAAAGAAGGTGGCCATCAGTTATAGGGTGGAGCTTTTGAATTTACATGATCTTAAATAAATCTTGTCTTGATTGTTTCTGTGTAACATAAAAGCAAGGAGCGCAAGTCAAACCAGTGCCATTGTCGAGAGATGTGGTTGAACATTTCTTTATTGTTATATGGTATTATACATCTACATTTGAAAAGAGCTAGACTGTTGGTGCCCTTCTTAAATTATTTCATTTGTGATGTTAAAAGACGAGCAACCTTATAGTATATTTGTGTTGACAGAATAAAATTGTCATTGATAGTGACACTTATATGTCTTTAGCAGTTAGAATAGAAACTAAGGTGTTCAAATGGCTTCTGACACAACTGAAACTTCTCTACAACACCTCACCACCATCCAGTCCTGTCTAGATTCAACATGTGCACACTTGTAAAATAAGACACATTTGAAAAAAAGTCAGTATTTGTCTTCTTCCTAATGCAGTCCTTGCAAGTTTGCAAAGTTCAACACTAGTTTCCAATTAATATTTTATATACTGTCCATGTTATCCCTTTCTCCTAAATCTATCCAAGTGTTACTGACATGAGACTTTATCTACTTATAAACCCACTTTGACTCTTTTCCTTCTATCAACAAGCAAAGCAGTTTTCAGCAGCTATTCTGGCAGACTGGAGTTGTGGTAGGAGGTCTTCAGCCCTTCAACCAACCACAAAAGCTGTGAAAACATGCATCACACGCTTTGTTTCAACAGGAAATGAAGTGAGAAAAAAGCTCCATCATGTTCATTTTAATGAAAGAGTACAGATGTGTTTTAATTCTAATTACTTTAAAGTCAAATTTAAGGTAAGTTTAGTGTTTTTAATGATATAGCTACTATGAATTTGAAGTACAAAATTGACAGCATTTTGGTTTTCGTACAGTACCTGTTACTGCATCATTGTGTTACAAAACCAATATAAAATAAATAAATACATTTGGTAATACTTCTTTTTCACAAACTAGCAGTGAAAAACGCTCCACATGGCTGAAATAATTCATGACAGCATAATTGTGCAATTGTGTGCTTATTCCTGAGGTAAATTTTTGCTTTTATCACCTACAGATGCATGCATTGCATTGACAAAGCTGCACTGAAAGGCAGAGGATAGAAGATGTGCCGACAAACACCCCCCCAACTCTTCTCTTTGTGCTCCACCTACTTAAGTGACTGGCAGAGTGAGTGGGAGTCGTTTCCTTGAGAAGGTGGAGCTTTTCAATTCTTACTACATTCAGTTTGACTGTTTTTGTGTGCTAATGCTTCAAAGGAATTTTCAGGTTTTTAATGAACAGGCAAATGTAAAACAGATACTTCACACTGTGGTTTAACCAAGTGGTCCAGACATTACTGTAGGGTTGTTTATTAGTCAGCTTTGAATCAATCAAATACATTTATGTATAAAGACAGTGACCGTACAAGTACCCCTGAATTATTTAACAATTAGAGCAAAGTTCATTAATGTTTATCTTAAATACATTTAAAACAGAATTGATATTTTGTTTTGTTTTACATTACATTTGATATGTATTAGCTATGAAAAGGAGCTGACACATCTAATGACTCAAATGTTTTCACTATCCACTCATTATCAGAATAAAATGATGGAAGAGGCAACACTTTGGGTTCATCCTGGACAGAGTCTCTATTGCCCCGTGTCCTGCAACTGATGTAGGTTTTACAGATAACACTAAACAGACATTTTTCTGTCTGAAAAAGATTATAACTATATTAACAGACTTAGGCCCCTGTTCCATTAGTACCTACTTAGCACGGTTCTTCTCGGGCCAGTTCTACTCTACACAGTTTGGTTCGTTTTCCGTTACAATTGAGTAACATCTCAATGTGGGCGGGATTGTCAATAGCAAGGCAGCCCCACTGTTCGAAAAAGTAATGTAATGTGATTTGTAGTGACACAAACATAACAGCAATGGAGAACCTGCAGCTTGGTCTTTAGCTGTTGTCAGACTCAGAGTAAGAGCCAGAGAAAGCTGCGGGCGGCTTGACAAAGCACTGTGGATTAGTACAGTTGGTACAAGCTAAAGGACATGTGAGGGTAAGCTAATGCTACCTAGAGCTAGCTTGTTATAGTGTTCATATACACAACAAGCCCACCGTACAACGATTTAATGGTTGAAGATATTAGTTAGTTATTATATGTTTGCTCTGACAAGTTATAGCACCTCCTACCAAATCCGTGATCGACAGTCTTCTGACATCACATTTTCACCTCAACATAGCACAGTTTGATCCGCAAGCAAGCTGGTACCAAAAATAGTAACGGTTACGTGGAGAATCCTGAAAAGCAAGTAAAGTCATACTGAACCGTGCTGAGTAGGGACTAGTGGAAAAGGCGCATAACTAGTCAGCATATATACAGTTGATAAAAGTCAAATCTTAATAAGTCAAAACATCAAATCTTCTGTATTAACATGAAATTCACACGAGATGTCGTCATTGACCCAAGTCATCCACACATACCAAGAAATTAAAGCAAATTACTCAGCAAAAAAAGATATGGGTAAAATCTAGAAATGAAACAGGGAAAAAGTCCTGAACATATTTACAGAAATGTATTAAATACTGTGAAAAATACGTTTTAGTAATGATGGTTTGGCGAAGATGTAGTCTCTATGGAGAAACTTGCTCTCATCATGCGTGATTTTTTTTTTTACACAAACCGTCTACACAAATCTTGAAGGTTCTGGAAGTCCTTTCAATGCACTCTGGTCTTCAGCTCTTTCCATACATTTTTAATTGGTACTAGTCAGCTGATTTACTGGGCTAATCTAGCAGTTGTACTTTCTTTCTCTGAAATCAATAAAGTTTCCTTGGGCGTGTGTTTGGAACTATTGTCTTGCTTCGAAATTCACAGTTTCAAATTGAGAGTCTTGTCAAAAATATATTTCGTCATTCACCTTTTCTTTTACAGTAGTTATATGAATTCTGCCAGTACCATACGGTGTAACACAGCCCACACCATACTGTCCTTACCTGACGTGCAGAACCATTCCTTTTGGGTCCAATATTTATTTATTTATAACTCTGCAAAGATTGACATACTCATTAAAGAATCCTAGTCATGTGAAATAGACCAGTTTTGAGGTAACCCCACTAGGCAACATATTAAAGCTTGTTTCAATACATATGGGTTAGAAATGTATTTGACATGATTTACATAGATTACAAACACTGTCAATGGCCAATCAGACCACACTCAAATGCTCCCTCCCACCTAACATAAGTTTTGTACAGGAATACCGATGAATCTGGTCTTGCTCACTTTGCAACTTAAAAAATTTAGAAATCGTAAAAGTCATAATTCCGTTAACTGTTAAAGCCAGCGCATTTGAAGGATTTTGTATAATTACAATTTTTTAGTCAGTATAAAAATCATATATAACCAGTAAAAGGCTGTACATCAATCCAATAAATGTATCAGCTTTGTGTATTTTATGTTCAATCGACAAATCTGTCCAACAGTCAAAACAAAAATTTTTCATGTAAACATTAAATATAGACAGAGCAATAAGTTAGGATCACATTTACGACACCCCTTTAGATCCATAATCTTTGTCTTTTACTATTATTATCTTAGAATGGGTTGACTATAAATGTTTAACAGAATTTGCATTCTGTTTATGCATTGAACTTTCAGGTTTTTATACAAAAATAAATGGTCAATTCAGTCCAATCATACACATAGATTCAAAGTCAGTTACATTCATTTTATTTTGATCCTTGTTATAAAACACTGCAGTCATGTTCAGTTAGTATGCCAAATGGGAAAAAGGTGTATATCTATGCCTATTGTCCTGCCTATTGCATTGATTGACTGACTTAAGTGACTTAAACATTAAGTACAAGAAAAAGACAGATGAATACATCACAACAAAAGTAATTTATATTCTAGTACAATGTACATTTTAACATTCAAGATTCTCTATTGTCATTATGTCACCATAATGAAATTTAGCTGAGATCCGGCTCAAAAGATACACATGCAGGTTACAGACAGGTTACAGAGAATTTAAAAACACTTATAGAAAAAGAGCACATGGAATGTGGCATGTAGTATTTACATGAAGTGCAGCTTGTGCTGAGAGTCTGAAAGAGTCTGAGATGGGCTGGTGGTTTGTTTGATTGTCAGCAGGGTTTAGTGTCTGCCTGCAGGGTGATAATTGCCTTCACTGATTTAGGAAAGAAACTGTTTCTGAGTCTATTTGTTTTTGATGTGATGTTTCTAAATCGTTTTCCTGAAACAGACAAACAGCATCCTATAGGGGTTACTGTACTGCAAATGAGTCAGGGCCGTGTGAAGTGCTAAGAAAACAGCATCCTCTTTGGAGCAATTCTCCCTGTAGGCGAACTGCAGGCTGTCCAGGCCAGCAGGGATAGCGTCCTTGATGTACTTCAGGAGGATCCTTTCAAAGCACTTCATAATGACCAGGGTCAGGGCAACAGGACGGTAATCAATAAGGCAGGTGATGGTTCATTTTCTGGGCACAGACGATATTGGAGGACTTATGGCAGGCAGGGACAATGGAAAGCTGCAGGAAGAGGTTGAAGATGTCCAAAAAAAAAAAAAACATGCAAGTTGGTCAGCACATGATTTTAGTGTCTGGACCTGCAGCCTTGTTGATGTTGATCATCCTCATAATGGAGGTCACTTGGTGCAGCTGCAAGACGAGAGGCTGGTGTGTGTGAAGTCCTTCTGCTGCTTGGAGTGTCAAAGCGTGCAAAGAAGCTGTTTAAGGTGTTAATGGGAGCTTGATCATGGCTGAGGGAGTTCATCAAAAACCTACTTTCAAATTTAAAGAAAAGATTTAAGTATGAGCTGAAACAGACGCCCATATACTAAATGTAATTGCCATGTTTAAACTGGTGGGTTACTAGCCCCACTCTGCTTGAAGAGAAGAAAGCTCCTCACCCTATCTCTAAGGGAGTGCCCGGCCACCCTGCAGAGGAAGCTCATTTCAGCCGCTTGTGTCCGGGAGTTCGTTCTCTCGATCATGACCAGTTAATTAAGAGCTTTGCTTTTCAGCTCAGCTCACTCTTCACAACAACGGACTGGCAAAGTGTCCTCATTACTGCGGTGGCCTCACCAATCCATCTGTCTATCTCTATTGTCCCCCTACTCATGAACAATACCCTGGCATACTCGAACTTCTACACTTAAGGCAGGAGCTCCCCTCCACCCTAAAGATGGAAAGTCACCCTTTACTAGTTGAGAACCATGGCCTCAGACTTGGAGGAGCTAATCCTCATCTCAGCCACCTTACACTTGCCTGTGAACCGCTCATTGCATGTTGTAGGTCTTGGCTAGAGGGGTCAGCCGGACCACATCATCTGTTAAAAGGACAGATGAAATCCACTTGTCCCCAAACCAGACCAACAGGTCTGACTTAGTGCTGGCAATGCGAACCAAACTCCTTCTCTGCTTGTACAGAGACCAGATGGCCATTAATAAAGGGCCGCCGACTCCGTACTCCTGGAGCACCCCCCACAGGGAAGCACGAGGGACACAGTCAAATTCCTTCTCCAGGTCCACAAAACACATGTGGACCGGTTGGGCAAACTCCCATGAACCCTCGAGTACCTTGTAGGGGGTACAGAGCTGGTCCAGTGTTTAATGCCCGGGACGAAAACCACACTGCTCCACCTGAAGAGGAGATTGGGCGATTGGCTGGACTTTTCTCTTCAACACCCTGGTATAGGCCTTCCCATGGAGGCAGAGGAGTGTGATCCCCCTGTTGTAGTTGTAATCAAAAATGCAACAACAGGACAGTTTAGACACTTTATTTGATTAGAGGAATATTTGAAAATATATAAAGCTAATCAATGGAAAAGACAATCGGTTCGAATTTCTGTCATATCCCTGCCCAGTTTTCTTTTTTATCCTCTTTGTTCTCCTCCTTTTAAAATGACCTCTAACTTTCAGAAGGTGGTATTAATGTCATGCAATCTGTGCGACATAAATGTAAATATAGCTAAATAAAGATGATTTCTTCCCTAAATGAACTTATAATAACTTATTTAAATGTAGGAAAACTACATCAGCGCAGAGGTAGGCAATTAGGACACATGCACTGCTTTTTCTTCATTCTGGTTGGAGAATTAGATAGACGCATGTGTAAACCTATGCATGTACACTCAGGTTTGCTCAAATTTAACTCAGGCAAAAAATATTTTCTTAATTTTCCACAATGATTTTAAGCATTCAGGCATTTTAATATTTTTCAGTCAAATAATTAAATTCATGGAGAGATTTCAGCTGTGCTCTTTTAAAGGTGAGCTTATAGCTCACTATAGCTGGAGATTTTGTGCCAAGTCAAATACACAGAAAACAATAACAGTGCTTTGTTGTAAATTAATATTAGTAAGTAGTTTACAAATAACAATATGCATCTGATTACTGTATACATTAGTTTAGTTTTCATTTTAAATTGTTATCAGAAAAATAGAAACTGTATATATTCTGTAAATACTTGGCCCTCCCGCTGTTAAACAAATCCCTTATTTTAGCGTAACACAGGTACCAAAACCCACTACCACCACATAATAAAATATCTTTGTTGATCTTGCCTCACATTTAAGCTGGAAAGTTTTGGTTACCCTCTTTCCACTGGGGTAGTAAAGTCAGACACCAACAAATGAATAGGCCAATCAGATCTCTCAGAAATTGTTCCCTCCCATTTGATATTACTGAATTAAGGATTGGTCCTATAGAGTAAGCAAAATTAACTGTAGTCTTGAGTTGAAAAAAACCCTCAAAATGTGCACAGTGTTTTATATTCTCCTGATGCTCCAAGTTTGTTGTGAGTATGTGTTAAGATGTCAGAAAATATTTTCTATTTTTATTGTGGTAGAAGATTTATAATAATGCATTTGTGATATTTATCACTATTTTTTGTCGATATGTTTTTTGGATGTGCAGATGCTGAGAACCTTGTGATAACAACAGTTGGAGTTGGAGAAAACGTGACTCTATCTTGCAAACGGCATACATCAGGGCAAGTTGGACACCTCTTTTGGATAAGAATGGTCCCTGGAAATATGCCTGAAATCTTGGGCAGAACATTTACCTTTGATTATGATCGTTTGAATACAAATTCTCGCCTTGCAACCAAACAAGAACCTGGCAGTTTTGTTCTGCATATTGTGCAAACAAGGCTGAGTGACACAGCATTTTATTTTTGTTTA
>JAHUTJ010018324.1:0-15605 GCA_036250325.1 Characodon lateralis
CTGTCTTTATGTGCCTCTGAAGGTTCAGGTCAGAGTCCGTCACTACACCCAGGTTTCGAGCCTGACTGGTGGTTTCTAGCTGTATTAACTGAAGCTGTGTGCTAACTTTTAAACGCTCTTCCTTTGGTCCAAAGATTATTACTTCAGGCTTGTTTTGATTCAGCTGAAGAAAATTTTGGCACATCCAAGCATTGATTTCTTCTAAGCATTTACCCAGCGCTTGAATGGGTTCATAGTCACCTGGTGACATCGTAATGTGTTGTCTGAGTGGTTATGATAACTTACGTTGTTGTTTATTAAAATCTGAGTTAAGGGGAGCATGTAGATATTGAATAGGAGGTGCCCTAAGATGGACCCTTGGGGAATGCCACTTGTGACTTTTGTGCTCTCTGATGTAAAGTTACCTAATGACACAAAAAAGTACCTGTCCTTCAAGTAGGATTTTAACCAATTGAGTGCTGTACCTGAAAGGCCAACCCAGTTTTCCAGGCACTCTAATAAAATGGAGTGATCAACAGTGTTGAATGCTGCACTAAGGTCCAATAATACCAGCACTGTGGTTCTTCCACAATCTGCATTTATATGGATGTCACTGAACACCTTGACAAGAGCAGTCTCTGTACTGTGGTGAGCACGGAAGCCTGATTGGAAGACATCAAAGTGGTTGGTCATTGTTAGGAAGTTGTTTAGCTGCTGAAACACAGCTTTTTCAATAATTTTGCTGATGAAGGGGAGGTTTGATATAGGCCTGTTCTGTAGTAGCAGCTTGTCCATGTTGTTCTTTTTCAATTGATGTTTGATAATTGCTGTTTTCAGGGCCTGGGGGAAAACAGACAATATAGTGAACCTGGAGTCCAGCCTTTTGCCACCCACATTCAGCTTTTTGACACTCGTTTCTTTCAATTCTTACTGGTGGAGCACTTCTCCACAGAGACATTTTCTTCCCAGAAACTCACAAGTACAACTGTGGGCAGAGACACCAGCCACCAGTAGGGAGTGTGGCTGGGAGGAAATAGGCCGAACGTTTGATGGAGGGCCTAAACTGATCCAGGAGAGGTAGCAGTCCAAGAACCAACCTAACACAAAAAACATGCACACACAGTCACGATCACACATTCCCATCCTCATGCGTACACATAAAAACACTCACACCCATGCGCCCAACGTAAAGACACACAACAATGGAAGTTATACACTCACTCACACTCCCCAAACATACTCTATACTCCCAGGTCTAGCTGCCAATACCCCATAGGTGCAAACAGCCCCCGGACCCAGGAGGTGGTCCCCTTCCCTCCGGGATGGAGACAGGCACACCGCCTCAGCACCAGGTCATACTAGAGCTGGCACCTCCCCGAACCCAAACAACCCCCAATGTACAAAACACGTGTCTACCTGGTCCAAACGAGCCCACCAACCAGAGATGCCACAGGATGAAACAGTCCCAACCCCCCAATGAATTCCAATCTGAACCGCATGAGTCCCCCACCCCCCCATAAACCCCAACATGAACCTCCTCACAGGGCCACCCCCAACCAGGACACAGAGATCCAACACATGCCCCCAAACACAAACACCATGAATCCCCTCCCCACAGGGGCATACCCTCACAAATGAGCTCTATCCCAGAAAAGCGGCCAAATTTACACCGACATAGCGCCAGCTCTACACACGGTCCTGCTCCAAGCAACCCCACCACATCCTGCCCCCCACCATATAGCGTGCCACAACGGTAAGGCAAGGGCCTTGCGCAAAGCCACCCCAGCATCCGCTCACAGGCACAACAGAACAGATACCATCGAGCACCGTGCTCACAATGGAACCCCTGACCCCACACCAAGATGGGACAAACTCACCCCGCAAGAGGTCCCCGGCCAGCGACAAGCACCCATGGCCAGCAGCCCCCATAGAATATTTCATTTATTTCATTTTGATATAACTGGTCTGCCAAATTTTGTCCAAAACTTCCAGGGCGGTAATTTTCCTCTTCTGTGCTATTATAAATTATTTTACTCGTACTCGCTATCTTCCGCTTATCTGGGACTGGGTCCCAGGTATTAAGCGGAGATGCCCAGACCTCTCACCAGATATCTCCTCCATCTCCTGTGGGGGAAGCCTGAGACATTCCCTGGCTAGCTGAGAGACATAGTCCCTTCCAGTGTGTCCTTGGCCATCCCCTGGGCCTCCTCCTGGTGGGACATGCCTGGAACACCTCCCAGGGAGGTGTCCAGCAGGCATCCATAACAGATGCCCAAGCCACCTCAACTGACTCCTCTCAATGTGAAGGAGCATCGGCTCAGAGTAGAACCGCCGCAAGTGTTTCCAGTTTCTAATGATACCAGACATTGGGGATGACTGCTAAGATGTTTCCTGTAGCGTTTAGTTTACAGAATGAGCCATGTCGAATGGACCTTTAAACGTGATCTGGGGTATTTAAATTGCTGTAAAATCAAAAGTATTTTTGTAAAACTCATTCATTCATCTTCTATACCGCTTATTCCATAGTGGGTCACGGGGGAGCTGGTGCCTATCTCCAGCAGTCTACGGGCAGGAGGCAGGGTACACCCTGGACAGGTCGCCAATCCATCACAGGGCAACACAGAGACATACAGGACAAACAACCATGCACACACTCATCCACACCTAAGGGCAATTTAGAGAGACCAATTTTACCTAACAGTCATGTTTTTGGACTGTGGGAGGAAGCCAGAGTAGCTGTAGAGAACCCACGCATGCACGGGAAGAACATGCAAACTCCATGCTGGGGTCGGATCCAGGACCTTCTTGCTGCAAGGCAAAAGTGCTATTAACTTCGCCACTGTGCAGCCTTTCTGAAAAAACGAATTTGACGAATTGATTTGTAAACATTAATGCGTCCTCTTTTGAGGTAATTTGGGAAAAAAAGTCTGTGTCTGACGTGATTTTAGAGGCAGAGAAAAAACAGTGTTTCAACTGAACCCACTGGTGGGTCCGTTGGGCTTAACCTGTGCTGTGATGGATCATGTACCAAGTTTCACTCTGAATATCATTGTAAAAAGTATGACACTGTTCATTTCCTGGCACATTTATCAAAGAACAGCTAAGCATATCTCTGTTCCAAATGATTCCAGAAACTAGTTCTAGTCATAAAACTGTTTATTATATTTCTCTAGCCAGCTCATACCTATGCAAACATAATGAATACATCAGATCATCAAATGAAGCAGAACAATAATCAAAACATATTTTCCAGTAACAGTGCTACTGTTTTTCAGTTACTGCTTTTTTTTTCCTTTAAAGTCTTTAACTAGAGTTGCACAAAAAACGCACAGAACACAGAAACACACACACAAGAATTACACAACCTTGCCCATTTGAGACTTGAGTTCAAAGAAACTTACACTTCAGGGCAAGGCCCATATTTCATCAAGGGAGGAGGGTCAGAGAAAGTCCCAAGGACATGCCGTTTCCTCTCCCTCCCTGGATTTCCAGAGCATGGGGCGGACATTGTTTACAGGTTTCCAAGTCTCCCCAAGCTTTTTCTGGTCAGAAGGAAGTTGGCTCCTTTTTTAGAGCTTAAGCAGTCAGGGTGATTTAAACCCACCCAAAGTTGGAGCATGGCTCCTCCTTTCTCCAGTTCCTGCCTCTCATTCATCCCCTAATAAAAAGATCATAGCTCTTGTATTTCGGTGTTTTCAGAAGGTTGTTATTGTGTCCTTGAGAGCTGATTTACAGGCTAACCTCTTACTCTGGAGGCTGCTTTCACTGTTATGTCTTTACCTTTGGGTTCTAGTGTGCTGACCCTTAAATACAAACCACATTCAAGCATTACGCAGGGTGGTGCGTGGGGTTGCAGAAACCAATGAATATTATAAAATAATAAAATATTGTCAGAGAGAAGTAGTGATAGTTTCTATTTAACTGAAGGCATATGGAAACTTGAACCATTAGCCTAGTGCAATTAGAGCTAGTCCTATTCTAGATGATGACACTCATCATAAGTTGATTCACACTGGTGTGGCATCTTTTGTCTTTTTTGCTCAGTCTGTACTTTGTGATCAGGAGTCACATGCACACGTGGCTTGCCCAGCTGCCACAGAACGGATTCATGAGCAGAAGATAAAACCATGATTCCTGCAATAAATAGATTTTCATGCAGGATAATGACTTGAAGCATAATACACTAAACCTTTAATGACACCATAGCTACAGTATACAAACATTATAAATACAGCAATAATTTTTGATGTGTTTATTATTATTTAGCCTAGTATATGATACAGCTTTGCATTTTTGTTTTATTTAAGGAGGGAAGAGACACATGCTGTTTTTGTGTTTTAACAAGGAACCTTGTAACATACACTAACACATTAGTGTTTTCCTACCAGCAGTTGCAGTGCTTAATCAAGGCTGGCGCTGGAGCCAGTTCTTTATTGGTCTTATAAAAGAGCCAGCTTTATTTTCCACAGCCCGACAGCCATCTTGGCGCCACGTCACTACATCACTAAAACGTCTTGACCAGTAAATATTTGATTCTCTGTCTGTTTTATTCAGAATTTTGGTTAAGCATCACACTGCACAGAGATAATTTAACTTCACAAAAATAATTATGTAGCTCAATATCCCTGCAAACAAACAGCAACTTTATTGTTTTAACCAGTAGCAGGAGAAAACATGGGTTAGACAAAGGATTTGAAGCAGGACTGTTATGAGTGAGGTCTTAAGACACTGTTATTCACCTTAATTTGAGTGTACAGATGCCTATCCATGATTAGTGGAGTCAGAAGACAAACAGATGTGGATTAATTATCAAAAAGAGATGCATTTCTCCTCTGCTTACCCCTACCAGCCACACACAACCTGAAGAGTGCCTTTGTGTGAAAATTACATGTGTTGTGAATTGGCGCTATATAAATAAAACTGAATTGAATTGAATTGAATTACATGCGAATTTAATATATAAGAATGGGATGGACTGCCTTTTATTTTATCTTTTGCTCCTGATGTTGTTACTCATGGAAACAGGTTTTTGACCTTTGGGTATTTGTATTTGAGTAAAATTTATAAAAGATTCAGATGGTTTCTTTTTGTCTGACAATTGGTGGTACACTCCACCCTGAAGCTACATCCATCTACTTCACAGTGCAAAAAAAAAAAAAAAAAGTTCAGTAAAAACATGTCATTCTAAAGCACCATAATTGTTTGAGCTGATATTATTAAAGGACTAATGGGTTTTTATAACTGGATGAGAAATGTTTACGGATTTGATGAAAACAGGCATCTGTAAAAGTAGCTTAATCTTACAAACACCTTAAACTCGGTGGGAAGATAGGGGGTAAGACTGCAAAAGCAATCTTGTGTAATTCTTGGGCTAATCTAAACATTTGGATTTGTTTCTGGTATCCATGAACCTGCCTTCAGCACCTGAGTTAATCAGACAGCACCAGATCATTGATCCCAAACTCTGTGGAAACACAAAGAACTGGTATCAAGTAAGCACTACTACTAGATTTACACTGCAACCAGTTTCTTGTAAAAAAAAAAACAAAACAAAAAAAACATACAAAATAACTTTTATGAGCCTGAGGCAATTTACATTCTCCAGTTTGGCATTAATTTCTCCCTAACTACACTGATCTATGATGCAGCATCTTGTTTCCCGAGCAACTCGTTCCATGCATCAGTCCTGGTCTGCAATTTATAAACTGAATCACTTAGAGTCTAAAGGAAAACATAAATACTTTAGCTTTAGTTTGTATTGCTACCTATTTGTTACTAAGGCTAAACCAAGTGATGAAATAATGAAAAGTAGTAGAAGTTTAAAATGGAAATATGTGTGACAAACCTTTAGGGGTCTTGATTTTTATATAGTTTTGTGTTTTTATTTTTGAAAACCAAAGGTCACATACAGTCTTCAAAGAGTGCTCAAGAGCAAAGTTTGTTGTGTTAGCAGGTAATGCTGGATATGATATTTTATTGGGAGGTGAATGAGAACCAGACGGGTCTGAGTTCAGCAAGGTCTTCTATTAACCTGTCCTTCCAGGGGAGAAGCTCGTAAACAAGGCCAAGATGGCAGGAAATGGAGGAGAGAGAAGCTATGGAGTAGGGGAAGGTAAATCGGAGGCCTTCATCAGGCACTGAGAAGGTCAGAGAGAAGGCAGTGGGGGCTGCCACAGAGACACTTGCTCCTTCAAAGAGAGGAGGAGTGAGCATTGATTTGCGTGATCTCTCTGATGTTGCAGGCATGAACACAAAAAGGTACAAATGAATAGAGATGATCTGAATGACAAGCTGTCGCACTCTTTTAAGTCAATGTTGGGAGATGTATTGTTTGAGGGGGTGAAGCAAGGATGAATCCATCCTTTTAGCCTGCGGCCAGGACTTTTTAGGTCTAGTAAAATCACTCCAACAAACATGTGATTGATTTCAGGTCTGTGGAAATAGCACCTTGTTAGTATTGTCCTTGTAATGCATCCAGTTCTTAAATCTCTCTTCAAGTATGCCAACAGTGCACAGGCCAGTAGGAGTACCACATGGTATTTACTTTAAAACTTAAAACAAGGATCTAAAATATCAGTTACTATTTTTATTTTAAACAAAAAAGTGAAAATTATTCTTTCTACTGCTAAAATAATGTGACATATTATTACCATTATGACAATGTTATCTGTAACGTGTATATATATATTTATATTTTTAATTTTTTTTTTGACAAACAAAACATGAGCTAAAACATGGAATAAACACCTGCTATATTTAGCTGGAGTACAAGACAAACAGATTTGATTTATATACAGAAATATACAGTATAGTCAATTTAATCCAATCACATATTCAGATTCAATTAAACACATTCCAATTTGCTCCTAGTTATTATACAATGCAGTCAAGTCAGTTTATTATGCCAATAGGTAAAAAAAAACTCTATTTAAGGAAACCCAGCCAATGGCTTTCAGTCATTAACTTCGCAGCAATCGCTTCTCCCACAAGAGCATGTGGCGACAGCGAACAGGAAAGACTTCTAAACAGGAAGAAACCTCCAGCGGGGTTGGGGAGTGAGGCTGGTGCTGATGGTTCTTGTGTGGTAGAAGATGCTCCCCAGTCTCGCCTGCAGCTGTCAGCCGGGCAGGAAGCTGGTGATCCACGAACAGGTTGAGACCGGCACTGTGAGCTGGGTGAGCTTCTGGTGGATGATGCCTGGGTTGTTGATGTTGAAGGCTGAGCTGACGTCCACAAATAGGATCCTGGCATACATCCCTTGGTGGTTGAGGTGGGGCTCGATGAAGCATAGTCCCAGGTTGACTGCATCATCTGCTGACCTATTTGCCTATAAAAAAGCTGGGGGGGGGTTCAGCAGGAGGCCTGTGATATCCTTCAAATGCTTCAACACAAGTCGCTCAAAGGCTTCATGACCACAGACTTCAGGGAAACAGGTATGTAGTCATTTAATCCTATGATAAGGATGTCTCCCTTTGGAGCTTTTCTGAGCATACCCTACTGGGAGGAGACATTGAAAGAATTTGGGTTTTCATCCTGGACCTGTAATCCTTGTGGCTCAATAAGTGGATGGCAATGAATAGATGGACCTCTTAAATTTAACAGTAGTTTTTAAATACTTATTGGGCAGGATATTACTTCAGTAACACAAACATAACAATCTGCCATAACTGATTAATTAGTAAGGTCTGCTTGGGTAGCTAGCCTGCTGCCAGATTCTTGACAGTCACCACGTCTGTAGCTTATCAAAATCACTTTTAAAACATCCATCCATCCATTTTCTGTGCCTACTTCTTATGTAGATGGTCACGGGGGAGCTGGTGCCTATCTTCGGTGGAGTACCGGCGAGAGGTGGGGTACACCCTGGACAGGTCACCAGTCTATTGCCGGACACTTTTAATTACAGATTTACCTTAATGAGAGAGATGGGTGGTGCTCTTTTACTTTCAGTGTCATGTCTGCCTGTTTTTTTGGGGGTTTTTTTGTGGGTGGAAGTACTTCTGAAACAGCTGAAGTATTTTTTTTTATTTTAAGAAAGCATACCTGTAGACGCCTTCTTTCAGCCAGCTGACTGACAGTGCACAGTAACATATAGGGAATGAGCAAAATATGGAAATGGTAGTGATTGTAAAACAGTAGCTGTAAAACCTAAGGATACCTACATACCTATAACAGTCCAATGCCTAATGCCAACGCACACAAAGAAAAGCCACTTCATCATATGTAATCTCATAAAACCCGGTCAAAATGTGTCATCTAGTTACATTTTTTACCTGACTTATAACAGCAAAACCCAAATGTCCACTTCAAGATCCAAATATTGTCAAGGTTATGTGCTGAATTGAGATTTTTGTTTCTTTCGTGCTCCTTAGCAAATAATGGGAGCGAACATGGCAGAGCCCAAAAGTTTTGATGGAGTGTGTATACATGGAGCCGGGAGGAAAATCAGGACATTGATGGAGCAAAATGGGAAACAAAGGTCTTCTCCTCCTCTCCTCTCTTCGCTCTGTTCCTCTCGCCCCCGCAGCCTCCTGAGCACAGCTGTCTACATGGCTGGGCTGTTTTCACTGACAAGCTGTGAGAGCCATGAAACAGGAGGGCACCAGGGACCCGGGCCACCTCGACAAGATGCGCCTCCTCAATCTGCTCCAGTGGACCCCCGCCCCACCAGTTTCTTTCTTTTATTTCTTATTCACACTAACAGTCTCCCTCACTATTCCAAGCATTTCATCCCACAGTCTCTCTTTCTTCCTTCTGACAGGCCCGCTACTTTTATTTTCTCTTGGTTTCTATCAGATTTTCCTGTTTGTGTCATTTTCTCTCCCTATGCTGCCACCCCCAGCCTCTCCCTTCTACCCCTTATTTCTGTTCTCCAGTGGCCCTCTCACACTGTCACATCTGCATGTTTTTGTTGCTTGGCTGTCATGTCCCGTGTTTTTGCCTCAGCAACACATCATTAAGTACTAAGATGAAAAGACAGGAGGTGGGGGGTTTGGATTTGGGGTGGAAAGTCCATGCTGATCACAAGGAGGTTAAGAAAGCATTTGGGGTAAGAGGGAGGCTGGGTGAATTAACCAACAACAAACAATTTCTTATTTTGACTGGCTCTGCAGTGCAATTGCATAGCTGCCTGGGATTTAATAAGCACTTCTTTGACATGAGGAGTCTCCTTGTTTTCCTTGCTGCCGAAATGCTGTGTGCCCCCACCCCTTACCCCCCTACTCCAGTTTTCAGCTTTAGACAGCGCAGTCGGCAGTAGGGGGAGGTAGAAGAGATCTCTGCAAAGGGCTAGGGGAAATGCAGGAGAATGCCCTCCTTTCTCCAACCCCACCCCCTTTGCTGTGTTCCCTGGCTGGGTGGAGCTAAAACGCAGAGTTTAGTTAGATGGTAGGTGCAAGAGCTGAGGTAGTGATGACGAGGACAAGCCTCCCTGGAAAGCCCTTGAGGGAGACAGCCTCTTTGCTGTAAATAAACAGCCCTTTCTTTTTGCAACTCCTCCTTTTATGAAAACCCTCAAGGACAGCTAAACATCACCCCTTCCTTTTGCCTTTCTCACTCTCCCTTTCATTAACTTAGCTTTTTTTCTTTCCTCTCCCAACTCTCTAAAATGGTGTCACCCTTCCATGCACACACCAACTTACCAAAAAAAAATCCTTCTCTTAACACACTAAATCAAAAAAGATTTAAATGTGATCTTTGTAATTCCATTTTTGTCCCCCATCCCAGCCCACACCATTGTGTAGTTTTTTATCTTTCATTCCATTTTTCAAGGAGAGGCAGACAACAATGAACAATATGGGATTTGTTACATTCTCCTCATGAGAAAAGACTTCTAAAGGCATCTTCTGGGGCAAAGAATAGAGAAAAAAAGCTGGGGGAACACCCCCGCGGTGCAAATAAAATCAAAGTGAGAGCCATAACTCAGAACTCTGTGGAATCAGATTTGTTTGGAGTTTAACGTTAAACACAACCTGATTTCAAAAGAAACACTCAAGCACTTTGCAGCATAATAAGGCATAGACTGTGGCAGTAACAATACATCTCAGTAGAGCCACAGACTGATCATCTTCATGCCATGATGCATTCATGCAAAAGGAGCCCCGACTGAACATTGAGTGACTATACTTTACAGTACATGGACATACTTTTCCGTAAGTCCATTTTTCTATGTCCAAAATAACATTTTATTTGGTCCTTTGTTAATTCTATACCAAAGAACAGAATTTGGGGTTTTCATTAGCTATAAGCTATAATCATCAAATTAAACGAAAATAAATGTTTGAAATACAGCACATCATTCTGTGTGTATGGTTTTTTTACTAGTTTCACCTTTTTCTATTAAATCAATTAGCAATATTCAATTTCCTTCAGTATTCTAATTTATTTAGATTCACCTGGAAAACATTGTGACAAAAACTGTTGAAACATGTAATTTTAGTAGTTATATGTTCTTGCCTCATAAAGTCTTTTTACATTGTGGTCAGTTACATTCCCCTGCTCTGTTATATTGCTTTTGCCCTCTCCACTCCTCAACTTGTCCTTCAAAACCTGTCTAGATTAGCCCTCCTTTGACAAGTCATCGACTGCCACAGCATGAAAGTGAGATTTAAGGTCAAAGAGAGATTTCTCACACATTCTCTGAGCAGCCACGTTCTCACCCAATACACATCAACACATCTGATTAGGTCGTTGCTCAGTCCACCCACATAGGAAGCACGTGTCATACATGCTGCACGCACGCTGTATGTTTTGCCTCAACTGTGATGCTGCTTCTGATTCACTGAGGCCTGTGCTCCTCCTCCTCCTTCTTCTTCTTATCCCTCTGCTTCACACAGACCCGCCACTGCTCGACTTTGCACCGTGGGATTGACCCACTTCTTACATCAGTGATCTGAAGTGAAGGTCCCCTTCAAAACCAAATTGCATACACACACAGAATGACACATACATGCAAATCCTTACACACTGACATTACCATGAGACATTCTATGTGGTAGCATATATAAGATAATGTACAGTGATAAATGCCTAATAGTTTCCTCACTAAAGTGTAACATTTGCAGCACCTGCTCATGTTAAGAAAAGAATATGTTATTCTCAGTCTCAGATTAAGACATATACTTACATTTAAAGTCAATCAAATTTAAGTATGGCTGAGAAATAATATGTGTATAGATTTTTATTTCTGCATGGTGCTGCAGTTGGTAGCACTGTTGCCTTGCAGCAAGAAGGTCCTATGTTCGTAAGCTGGTCTGGGGTTTTCCTGCATGGAGTTTGCATGTCCTCCCCAAACATGCTTGTGTCCTCTCCAGCCAGGGTCTGCAGGGTTGTCTTGGTCCAAATGAATGTTACCTGCTCTATTCTAACAGCCAGAAAACAGTAAGCTGGCATACTTTAGCTTACTGATATGCATTTAGCTAAAGCACTCATTTTTGTTACTAAGATCAGATTGTTAGAAATCTGAAGGAGCTTGTTTCATCCACATATGAACACAAATTGGGTTACTACACATTGTTAAGAAGGCCAATGTGAAGGAATCCCTTTCTAGGGATTCCTTTCATATCTCTTTGTTAAACAAATGCTTTGATGCATGCCTATGGTATGCCACCAGGCATTTTCTTTGTGTTTAAACTTTTGTGAATAAATTACTCCACGCATCCATTAGCATTATGAGACCGAGGTCTGAAGAGGATTAGGATGAGACATGAGACTATTTCCAGTAAGAGTCTACTACAACACCTGGCCTTGGACAAAGACAAAGTTATGTGCATTCAGACTTGCAGGCACACATGGAACCTTTAGCTTCCAGACTTGTAAAGACACCATGATATCAGGGCAAGATATGTGGTGTCAAAATGATGAGAGCATTCCTTGAGCATTAGAGAACCAAGAGGCAGAAGTCCCGGGTCAGATTCACACAGGAGGATATCTGAGCCCCTCAGTCCCTGTTGCTTTTAACAATCATCAGATGCTTTCACAAGGAATATACATGCAGTCAATAGTGATTCCGCTCAGAAATACTGGTGTGAGCAGAGGTGCGGTGATGTACACCGTACATATTTAGTTCAAACAAAACATATGGCTTCCACATGGTGGTTTCTAATGTTTCAGTGGTATACACAAGACAACAAATCTTGTTCATATTCTATTTTTCTTTGCATCTCCCACATTAAACGTATATGTATGCTGTCCCTTAATAATTAAAGCAGCAATCTAGCTTGGAAAAACCTTTTTTTTTTTTTTTTTATTTACAAACCCTGTAACTAGAAGGTGTCTGCTCCAACATTTTGGCATGTTTTCTTCAGTAAATGAAACACATTATAGAGATTAATTACACACAGACTGATGCTTTATTTTGTTAATGATCAACTCACAGCTGTTGTGCAATTATATATTTAAGTTTGGTTATTTAATATTTAACCAAACAACTTTCAGTCTGTCAAGTATTGTCCTAAGAATACCAGCCCAATATGGCAGTGGTATTAGAACAATAGATGAAAGAGTGATTTGAGCACTGGGGTTCTCAAAACCGTAACTTCTGTACACACGTGAAATAAATTTACAACAACTTCTCTTCAAAAAATAGGTATTTATTAACAAAGCAATTCAACTCCAAGTTAAACATTTCAGTTAACAAACTTATTGACTAAGATAGTAACAATTCAAAGAAAACTTCCAAGCAAAATGTAGGAGTAAGGAAAACTAATAAACTATATACAAATAAAAGAGAAAAAAAAATCAGAAGGGTAGAACATTACATTATTAAATGTAATGTTAATTAAACTATTAAGGAAATATTATTTGCCAAATTAGAAATTAATAATCCTTAGGACAACTGATCTTAATGTTGCAATGAACTGTTAAAATTGCGGAGAGGAACATCTATGGACTCTCACAAGATGGGATTGCAATATTTGACCTTCTGACACTAGAATTATCCATTAACGGTTTTAGTAACCAAAGGAAAATAGCTTTTTTACAACAATACAAATAATAAGGTGTTTATGAGCCATGATCTACATGAACAGGGTCCCCGTTTCTTCTGAGGGAACCTCTGGCTCAGATTTCTCTCATAAAGAAAGGTTTAAGACAGCTTATCTTCATTAACCCATGATTTGCTGGATGCACATACAGCAGATCATTATCTTACTTACTTATGTAATTTAATTATACTGACGGATACACATCAGAGGTTAGTCACCTTTGGATCCAAGGATTCTTCAGAGTAGTAGTCTTACGGTTATTCCGGACCTTTTGTGCGGGTGTGAGTACTCTCAAACGAACTCAAGTGAGGACCAAACAATTGGACCCAGACCTACTTACTGAGGTGGTCTCGGTTCGCTTCCAAATGAACTCTGCTGCAGTTCACTTCTGGTGTAAATACAAACTGGCCTCGATCTGACCCAACTGCAGAAAACATACATATGGACCTAGCAAGCCACCGTAGCAGTGAACGTTATACTGAAATCTTTCCTGAACCATGCTCTGTTGCTTAGCAATGCTGTTGCCTGCCTGTTTAGCTCAGTTGCAGAGCACAGCGTCTCCTTCGGCTTGCAGCACACATTCTCCGACGGGGTTCCAAAATTATAAATAGAATGTCGCAAAATCTGTGTTGAATGAGCTGCTCTTGACCCTCACAATGATATGGCAGCTGTAATAATGGCACAAATATGCAGAACAGAGGGGCTGCTTGCAGGACTTCCACAGTTGTTTTCCGCCATTTCCTGGTCTGTGCTCTGTCCTGCCCCTGTCGTTTCTGTCCAATGGGAGCAATGATCGTCACCTGCATGGGTTTGTTTACAAGTTTTAGACCACTTACAAAAAGTATAATGTGAAAGTAAAATACACCAAATGAATGGTCCAGACTAAACAAGCGGACCACAGGACTTTCCTGTGTGTGATGATGTGAATACACCATTAGTGTCTTCATGACATCACAGGGACTCCAGTTGTGACTCCTCCTTCCTGAGCTGTACTAAAAGTATGTTAATGCGGTGCATTTAGGGATTTAGAGCTTTTTTTACCAGTATAGTTCAGTTTATGGTTCATCCAATGGCTGGGGCACAACACAGCTAATGAAAACACAACATTTAGGATCAGACTAATAAGAAAAACAACCTTTCTTAATACAGAAGTGTGGGCTTCATGAAAAGTAACCTGCTCAAAGGTTGTTATTTTCAAAATGTACGTTTAATATGACAAATGATCTTAATTGGAATGCATATTCTAATTTATTGAATATAACTTTATTAATACCCGTGTGGCTAAATGTCGTCATGTAGGAAAATACAAGGTGAATTTGAATCTGCAAAAGAATGGCAGTTTGGCTGCCCTAAAATACTTTTTAATCTTGTTTTTTTTTTTGTGTGTGTGTGAGTTTGTGCAACTGCAGTAGCTGCCTGATTATATATAGTGCATGAAAAATGTATTCCTATACTTAGAACTTCAGATGTTGGGAGGTCAAAACCACAAGCTTCAGAGTGTTTAATTGTAACTTTATGTAGCAACACAAAGTAGAGAATATTTTAATAATCTAAAGTAATCTAAAAAGTGTATCCTGAGTCAGTACTGCAGCTGCATATCTTACGGGGGTATTTCTTGACCTGAACCTGACTATTCCATTCTAAAACAAAACAAAATATTTATTCTAAACCATTTCATTGTAACTCCCTTTTCACATGCATGCTATGTTTGTTGCATAGTTTGCTGCAAGCTACAAGCAGGATTTCTTACAACTTTTTGTCAGCAAATGTTTTTTTTGTTTTATTTTCTTTTTTCTGCCACTCTCCAATAAAGGTCAGATTTCTGGATAGCTCAACTAATAATTGTCCTGACAAGATTCTTCAACATGTCCTGCACATCATAACTGCTTCTCCAGTTACTGTTGTTCATTTGGCAGGTCTCATTGCCCTACCAGTCAGTTTAGGTTCACATGTCTTGGTGTCATTTTTCAGTCGGCAGCTGGGCCATTCTCATTTTCTGGATTAAACAGTGAGATGTTCAAGGCTTGGTATATTGTGTTTATAACCTAATTTAAAGTTCGCCACAACTTAATTTCTGACCTGTCCACTGTGTTCCCTGGTCTTTATAAATATGCTAATTCTCAAATTTTTATAAACAGCTGTATTTATACTGAGATTAAATTAAATAAAGATAAGGTGATGTCTGAAGGCAGTTGGTTGGATTTTATTTAGGGGTTTCAAGATAAAGTCTGGCTTCTTTGAAGATCAGTTTTAATCATTAATACATTTTTTCACAAAATCTTATAATTACATTAGAGCTTGTATACTTGCAGAAACTCCCTCTTTATCTAGCCCATTTATTCATAACACTAGAAGGAATAAACAAAAATTAACAGAGTGTCAAATATAGTGTCTTTCTGAACACACCTTCTAATATTTTTTGGAGCAGAAAAGTGATCATTTAAGTCTAGAAACTCTCAAACCTTATAAAGATGATTACATGTTGGAACCCAATCTACATCAAGACAACATTAAAGCTTAAGCTACAGGTCCTTCTCAAAATATTAGCATATTGTGATAAAGTTCATTATTTTCCATAATGTCATGATGAAAATTTAACATTCATATATTTTAGATTCATTGCACACTAACTGAAATATTTCAGGT